>PVHP010014258.1:0-39603 GCA_004024765.1 Zapus hudsonius | reverse complement strand
TCCTCCACAATATGACTGTGTTGGCTCATCTCTTGCCATGGTCTCATCTTTTGGCCTAGTGTCGGGTAGTAGGGTTGTATGGGCCACAGCTCACTCGCTATATCCTGAAAAATACAAACACAATCTCCATTGGAGAGTTAGAACAGTATAGGTTAACAGATAAAGACCTTTCTGGATTCCCTATTTTCTATTGTTGGTAGCCTCCCTGTCAGACTTTCGTTAAAAAAGAAATTTCATGTCATTTCATATATCTTAATATTTCACAAAAATAAAAAGCAACTATAATTTCAGCACTCAGGAAGCTGAGGCAGGAGAACTGCCATGAGCTCAAAGCCAGCCTTGGCTATGAGTAACACTCTGTCTCATAAAAGAAAAGTATAAAGCAAAAGTTATCAATAAAAGATTAAATAATGGCACAACATTTGATAATTATTATTAGTTCTCTCTTATTTCCATTCAGTCATAATAACATAAAGAATATGTGGCCAGGTCTACATCAAGGTCAAAATTAACTACTGCTTAATGAGTATTTTAAAATAAGGGGAAGATTACTGGAAAGAGTAAGATTAAGGCATTATTTTTATGACTCCATCTTCAGTTTGAGTAGATCATCAACCCAAAGTGATCCTAAATTGCAAGGTCTTATACACATTATGCACCATTAAAATAATCAGGTCTCCTGCATTAGAAAGTGTGCGTCTTACCTCATGCTTTGGTTACAGGAAACAGAAATCAAGCTAGAACTCCTCCCTACTGACAAGCTGTAATAGTTCTGGAAAGTGCTATGCAACCTGCATGGAGTTGAAAATCAACGGTGGTCTTATCCAGAAGTGAACCCTACAAGGTACATAATTGGCCAGTCAGTCATGATACACCTGCTAGTGTAATAGTGATATTTTGTTTATGGGGGTAATGAACTGCTCTCTGATTTGATTTGAAGCCTACTACATGGAAAGGAATTCATCCTTGATATGAACACTGAGTCCAAAAGCCTATGGCTAGAAACATCCTCAGCTCTGGGGTAGGAGAGAGAATCTACTACTGGCGTTTGGCTAAGTGGATATAATCTGACTCCTAAATCGCCCTCTAAATATTTGTGCATATATATATATATATATATATATATATATATATATATAGTGCTGTTCCACTTTTGGTTATAGAAGCTTCTTGTTCCAGATGTTGATGCCCACTGGAAGATTTAAAATTCAGCAAAGTGCTGAGAACTGAAACAACTCTATCATACCCTCCAAGGCTCAGGAACCATTGTGGAAGAGGGGGAAGAAAGAATGTAAAAGCCAAAGAATGGAGAGGAGTGCTTTGGAGTAATGTCTTCCGGATATGGCGTGGGTGTTGCATTCATGACCTCACAGTGGCTGCCATTATTTGCAGAAGACCTACATCAACATGTCGTCATGGACAATGAAGAAAGGCAAATAAAAATAGCCTCTTTCGCTATTATGGAACTTCCCCTCAATCTGTAGTTTCAATAAATACTTTCCTCCCCCAAATTGTGCCTGGTTTGAAGATTCATCCCAGCGGCATGTGGCTGACTATGACAATGAGTTTTGTAATTTGGGAAGGAAAATCTAGATTGAGAGGTAACGTTGTAAGGCTGAGGATGTAGCTCATGGTGAAGTGTGTGTCTAGCACATAAAACCTTGTGTTGTTCCCCTGTGTGCATGCATACATGTGAAGATCCCAGCATTATGTTACAAAAAAGCTATACTTTAAAGTAATTGAAAAATAAATGGCTTTGTGATATGTGAAACAAAAAGAAAGAAAGAAGGAAGGAAGGAAGGAAGGAAGGAAGGAAGGACTGAAGGAAGGAAGAAACTTATACATAAAATGACATCAAAATAGAAGAAATACTAATTGGAAGGAGGGGCTTTGGTGGAAGAGTGTGGGGGGTACAAGAAAGGGTAGTAGAAGAGGCTTATGATCAGGGTACATTATATATCTAAATCTATATATGTATGTGTGTGCATGTTGTCAGAAAGTTAATTTTTTTAAATATGTCTCTAATCTAAACATTTTTATGCAGGCTTGCAGCATATGTCACTTACATATCATGAGTGGCTGCGATACTCAATGGGTCCACTGTTTTCATGTCGAAGCTTTTGTTACTTGGGTTCTATAGCCCAATGATTGAAGACAGAAAGGAAACAAATATTCAAAACTGATGAAGCTGGTCTTTGGAGGGGGGCACATTGCAGTTCCTTTGCTTCCCATAGTTCTCAAATGTGGTGACATACTTAGGTTTCCCTTTTTTCATTTTGTCCCTCTTCTCCTCCTCGTGAGCTCTATAGGCTGGTCCTTTGACATCTCCAGCTGCTTTGAACATGTCATTGTCACTAAGTCAAGGGGCCGAGGAGGATGATTGGGAGGTACCATACTGGTGCTTAAAGTTCAGCTTCCAGCTGCCTACATTTTCCAGCCCACGGAATTCCACTGTTCTTCTGTTAGGAAGAGAAGGATTACAAGATTAGTTTCATAATATCACTTCCAGCCTACCATATATAGTCACAGGAAATAATTGTAAGAGACTTCTCTGACAACTTTTGGTGTTTGGGCCAGATTCCTGACGAGGACATCTGTGTGGATAGAGAGATCAGGGGTCTCCGCCATGTAGGTGAGGTCAAGTAATGTGTTATTACAGCTGAGAGCTTCAGGTCTCAGATTCCTTCTAGACGTGCCATAAACAGCAACCACAGTGTGGGAATAAGGCACAAAACAGTTGTTTAAATCAGAAAGCCAGCACCACAGGGTCTCAGGCAGTCTGTCCTTAAAGTAAGCAGAGGGATCATCAGGAAACACTAACTCTCTCTGCGCTCCAACCCTCTAGCCTTGACTTTAGCAGCATGGAGAGAATTCGAAGCATGTTGGTCAAGATTCTAGCTTCCTTCAAGACTCAGAGGATCCGAGAAGCCTTCCCAAAAGCATGTAGTCAGAACAGTTGTTGGTAACACGAACCCACCACTTCTTGGGCATCAGAAGGGAAACAAGTGTTCTTTCAAATCCTGACCTTCTCAAAGAAGTTGGGTAGACTTCCTAAAGGTAAACCGAAGATCTCCACTGATTTTTTGATCTTGTGAATTGGTAATAAGAACTGAATTTAGGTAAAGACTGTAGGTTTGCTTTTGCAAAAGAGCAATCCCATAGCGGCTTGATTTGCCGTGACAGGACCATGTGGCATCTTGGGAACTGTGACATATGAAAGAAGGACTGGGTTCAGTGGCTTACATGCAATCTCCTGCTTCCAGAAACTATTTCCATCTACAGAGAAGCTTGAGCCAGTTCTCCGGTTCTTGTGTCTCTCTTAGGAGAAAGGATGTCTGAGGATCTTCAGGAAGAAAATACAGCATGGACCCAGCCAGGGTCAAGACACCATCAGTCCCACTGGTACAGCACAGCCTTGGGAAAGAGGGAGTTAGCACAAACAGGGGGAAAGGATACAGCATGGAGAGAAATGGTGAGTGGGGCCCGAAGAAAAGGAAAACAAAGGCTCTGAGGCAGGATGACCCAAGGACATTTTGAGAAGGAGTGCTAAGATCTAGTGTTAAATGGCTCTGTGAACTCTTACTCACATTTCAGTGATTTTTCTATACCTATAAAGGCTTTGAGTGAGTGCTTCTGGGATATTACGGGAAGTGTTTCATGTCTGCCTTTGTGTGGGATTAAATAAGAATGACATAGTCAGAAGAAAAAATAAAAATCTTGATTACGGAAGACCTATGACCTAGAGACAGTCCATGAGAAATAAACCCTTCAGAATCTACAAAATCCTGCAGCATGAATCCGACTTTTTCCCATCCAAGAATGGAGTATAGAGAAGGTAATCTTCACCCAGCTCTCAGGAGCAGGTGACCCAGGTGACTGTCACTTGGTACAGTACTAACCCACTGAGGTGTGTATCATCTGGCTTGAAGGACATAACAAGAAATGTCTGGACCAGGTCTCTAGTATCTCCCGTTGGCCCGAGACACTATCACCATTCGTGAGAATCTTCTGCTGCAAAGCAATTGCTCTTTCACATCCCTAGAATGACATAAACCCAAACGAAATGTGGGGAGCTGTTATTGTGCCTTAAACTGCATCAACATTTGTTTTGTAGGTCTCTGTTCTTCCTCCTACTAACCAATGCTAAGTCCCTATTTTCTCTGCCAAATATTCTCCTACCGGTTTCCTCCTAGAGATCACATGATCTTTGCTGTGGCTGGGTAACCTAGCAATCTGGTTATGCTAATTCCTAAGTACCCACCCATTGCTTTCCCCCCTGTGAAAAAATACTTGAGTGCTGCCTGCCTTGGAAATAAACGAGTTTGATCGGATACCGTCTTGCTCCATTCTCTCACGTCTCTTGTTCCCCTCATTCTCACCCCTTCTCTAGGGCCCTCACTAACTGACCTGCAGGAGGGTTAGGACATTGAAACAAAATAGGAAATAACAAATGTTGGCAAAGGTGTGAAGAAGCTGTGACTCCTGAGCGCCGCCATTTGTGGGATTGTACATTGGAATAAGTGCTATGGGAAATGGCACAGTGGTTCCACAAAAAAATAAAATAAAATAAAATAGAACTACCATACAATCTATCATCCATTTCTGGGTGTATAGTCAAAGGAACTGAAAGAAACATGAGATTCTAATCACATGTTTATTGAAGCACTGTTCATAATAGCCAAAGATTAGAAACAACCCAAATGTCCATCAGCAGATGAATAAAAAGCAAGCCATCACCACACAATAGGTATGCTGCCTTTAATAAAAAAGGAAATTCTATCATATGGAATGACGTGTTTGACCTATAATGATATTATTAGCATAGCCAGTCAAAGAACGATCAAATACTCTATTCCATTTATATGAAGTGTCTAAAGAAGTCAGTTCATAGACATGAAAAACAAAATGGCGGATGCACTGGATAGAAAGAAGGAGGAACTGGGAGTTATCATTTAATGAGCACAGAATTTCAGTTCTGTGAGATGAAAGAGTACCGGGTACCCGTTTCACCAACAGTGTGCATGTACTCGACACAAGACTCTTAAAAGTGCTAAATGTCGTGAAAGATTTCCATCACACTAAAGAACACCACCATATTCCTGATAACAGGCAGTTCGGTGTACATTACCTTGTGAATGAATTCATTTGTCAGATTAGCTTTCTTCACCAGACAGAGCACTTTGAGAAAGAGGAGAAGTGAGAGTCAGGAAAAGAAACCATGAAGACAGACAGGCCTGGGCAGCCACAGAAGCCCTGTCCTTCCAGGAAGAGGACATGGTCTTAGATGGTCCATGTGGATGTGGACGTGGATGGAGGGGGCACAGTGGGAGACAGGAAGCATGAACCTGAAAAGCATGAGAAAATGAACTACAAATCCATCTTCTTCACCATGCTCTCTCTAACGCTGTGACCTTTGGGAGAGCTCCAACTTACAGGCAGTGAGAACTTGATTTTGCAAAGATGGCTGAGAGACTCTAAGGAAGCTCTGGCAATGACTCCACAGCTGAGCTTCAGAACCACAGAGGCAGACCTCGAACTTTCTTGGTGAGCTCTGAAAGCACCCTGCTGAACTTTGAAGGCCCGGCGGGCAGTGATTCTTCGTCACGTTCCTATTCCATGACTGACTAAGAGCTGTGAAAGGGGCGAGGTCAACTGTGTCTAGCCAAAGTCAAGTCCCCATTTTTAGGAAATTATGACAGAGTCAGACAAGCTTCAGTGTCTGGGGTTCCTGCCTTTCTGTTAAGGGGAGCAAAGTCAGCCTTGGGCAGAAAAACAGACATAGACCTGAGGCTTCGGAAGCTGAGAACAATTGGGTCCCAATTGGCTTTGGCTGGCATCCCATGAGCCATAGCTAAATGAGAGCTTCTCATTCTTCCCCTGGCACCACTCCTCACAGGGTGATTCCTGACGGATGGGCTCTCAGTGCCCTGTCTGAGCCTGCCTTGGATGCTCAGCCACCATGGGCAGGACTCCAAGCCTGGAACTGTGCAGCCTGCTTTCTGCTTGGGGCCTTGCCCACTCTGTACCACAGCCAGCTTTTGTCAGCTAAGAAGACCTAGTGTCCTCAGAAGGCACCTGGGGTGTGCAGAAAGGATGAAGAAGGTTTTCTGAGATCTTGTTCATGAAATAAGTGGGACCTAGGCAGGTCACAACCTCCATCTACTCACTCAGGTATGTACTTATTATGTATTGTGTTTCTTTTCATTAAATTGATAATTTGTAACTGAAAGCCCCATTCCCATGGGACTCTGAAGAAGTTAGTTGTTTTTAAGTATTTTGTCTATTTATTTGCATAAAGAGAGAGACAGAGAGAAGGAGAGAGAGAGAATGGGTGCACCAGGGCCTCTAGCCAAATGAACTCAATATGCATGCTTCATTTTTTTACATAGGTACCAGGGAATCAAACCCAGCTTTGACTGCAAACCCAGCTTTGACCGCTGCGCCATCTCTCCAGCCCAGAAGTTAATTTTTTTAAGCCTTCCTGAGGATCCCCCTGCAAAGGCCCTGGATTACTTTACTCTAAGCACCCTCGAGCTGTTAGACAATATCACATTGGCTGACATACCTGTTGTCACTGAGATGGAGCATTATTTTAGGGGGTCCAAACACACACCCTAACCTTGAGTTCTTATCTGTTTTACTTAAAGAATTAAATAAAACAAGAAAAATGCAAAAAAAAAAACAAAAACAGGAAAATTATTATTCAGAAGTCAGGAGGGGTGAGGAAGGAAGGGGAACTAGGAACACCCACGTGGTCTAAGGGCCCATGTAAAAATTCATAGGCCTACGGGAAAAGAAAAATATCCCTTCCCACCTTTCCAGCAGTTAAACTGGGCCTAGGAAAAAGCAAAATATCCTATTCCACGTTTCCTGCCCTTACAAAACCTTATTGGTGGCAAAAACCTAAGTTGCAGAGAGGTATCAAAAGCCTGTGAGCAGCCAGGCTTTTTATTTGGGGTCTGGAGCTGAATCCAGAAGTCAGCACACCTGGGTGCAGCATCTGGAAGGGGCCAGGCCTGAACACGTGTACCTGAAGGGCTCCACCCTCCAGACAGGAATTAAGATTAACATCTCCCATGGGCCTTTCTGCTTAACCCCTTATCTCCCTTTCATCTCAATCCCTAGAGCTTCTTTGTCAAGACTAGAAATCTCAGGTGAAATGGGGAATATAGGTGGCAGAGTCCTAGCCTCCTGAGGGTCCCTCCCTGACACACTCCCCTCTCCAGGCCACATGTTGAGTACAAGTTTTGAGGACAGGATCACTCTCGGTCTGTCCTCCTCTGTCGTGGGAAGCCTTACTACTGCTTCTCAAAAGCCTCATCTTCTCCAGCCTCCTCCAGGAAACCCTTCAATCATCTAGAATATTTGAGCAGAACCTTGAATTTCATTCAAGCTTTTTCTGCATTCCACCCTGATCCAATTAAAGAATCACACAGCCTGGCCAACATGAGGGGCCAGGTTTTCCATCTGAATACAGCTAGGGGAGGTCAAGTGTCCTGCACAGAATGTTGGAAGCAAAGCCTGGTCAAGACACCAAGTCTGCCAACTGTAAGCAAACGTTCTTTCCACAACACCACAAAGCGGCAAGTTGGGGAACACCTAGCAAATGCCAGCTTTAATTCACAGGCCAGAGACTGAGGGCTCACTTGTGTTTTGTTACCAACAATGGGGGAACTGAATCCAACCAGTCAGAGGCAGGCGGGGAGCCAGCACAGAGCAGATCTTCTTCTTGTGGTTTCTGAGCAGTGCATGCAGGCTGGGCAGAGCCTGAACCTGGGGAGACGCTGACACCTGCCTTTGCCTGTTCCCACACTGCTCCAGCAAACAAGCAGAGGCAAAGGATGATGGGAAAGCAAAGTGGGAGCCTGACTCTGGTGAGGCCCCGCTTTACTGAGCATGTGCATTCTTCATCCTCCCTCTGGCATGGGCCCGTGTCCCCTGATCAGAAGCTCTCTTGACTAGATGTCCTACTTGGATACAAAAAGGCAAGTGACAGATCACCCTCTGTCTGAAGTCAGCTGGGCCTGGGAAGGATGAGCAACAGCGCTGTCAAGGCTCCACCAGTAAAGCACCTTCTTCTCTTTGATTCCCTCCTGCTTCCCCTGCACAGTGGCTCCCAGGCCTCAGGACACGTCAGTCTTTTTGGCCCACCATCAATATGCTGGCGAAGCCACCTCCCTCCCCCAGGATGTCCCCAGATCTGACTGACCTAACAAGCACGACACTAGCTTCATTGTTCTCATCTGAACCGATACTTTCTGGACAGCACACAGTCCAGCAGGTGGCTATGGTGAACAGGCTCACATAAAGTTTGTTCTGTGAACTTGAGAATTTTTGTCAGTTTTGTTGACCACCGTGATTTGATAGAAAATTATGCCATTAACCAAAACAGACTAGCACTAATGACATGGTGTAAAGCCAGGCTGAGGCAGGAGGATTGGGAGTCCAACGTCAGGGTTGGCTGCACAGCACATCCCTAACAATCTGTCAGTGAATGTCAATAAAAGGAGCCTCGGGTGGTTTACATAGTAATGTTTTCCAATTTGGAAGGTAATGCATTATTTTAGAATTTTTAAAGTCTCAGAAACAATAACAACAATATTTTCTTAGAAGGGACTGTAATTTTATTATTAGTTGAAATGAATTTGTTTATATTCAAGAAATGAATATATTAAACTCTAAATGGAAACTGACACTGACTATCAGGAGAACAGGTCACTGATAGGGAAGAGGCCTGACTAAGTGAGGATGGCCACGTGCAGATTATTTCTAACTTGGTCGTAAGCTTCCTCAAAACTTTAGTTTCTAATGGTATAAAACGGACTGGGCCACAGTATAACGTATAAGGTCAGTTTACACAGGTATATAATACATATGAGTCTTGATAATATAAAATATAACAGGTGTGGCGGCTCACACCTATTATCCCAGCACTTGGAAATCTGAGACAGGAGCCAACCTGGACTCTAGAATGAGACCCTGTCTCATTAAAAATAAATAAAACAAAATACACACATACATTGTGAATTACCTTATTAAAAGTTTGAAAGCAGCAACAAGTCTAAAGTACTGGCTGTAAACTCTTTTTAAGGTCAGACTTTTATGAGGAAACTCAATATATTAAATAGACCAAAGAGAGTTGGCTTGTCCTGAGGACATTGGAATTCAGCCTTGCTCTTCTCTGAAGCTCTCCTTCCTTTGATCAGAACTTGAAAATCAAAGGCCTAAAAAGTAGACTTTATCAGTTTCCCTGCTATAAGCATTGAGTTGATTCTTAATGTTGAGTCTCAAGGAATCCAGAAAGAACCATTGTCTCCCACACTCAGACTCTGAATTAACTGAGACAATGGCATTCAGCAGATGAGGACCAACCGAGTCCTTAGAAAGAGCAGGTTGGGGAATTAGCTTAGGTGTCTCTCACCGGTGAGTTTCCAAATCTGCTCACAGAATGAAACAGACCTATGCAGTCATACAGCACCACTGGATACCAGGAAGACCCCAAACCCAGCCCCACTCAGCAGACCCAACCCAGACACAGAGTGACAGGGGCACTGAGCTAGGCATGCACGGTTCAGAGCAGCAGTGGATGTCACTAAGGAAACAGGAGGCTGCCGGGAAGGAGCTGCCTCTCTGTAACACTCAGCAAAATGAGGTCAACGTTGCCTTCCTAGCATCCATTGCTCCTAGAATGGTGTCCCCCTCCCTGGTGGAAATCACACTGCTTGAAGCGGGAAGTCTGTTCTACTTGCTGCCAGCACTTAGACATGTGCTATGTGGATTAGTCCATAAATGCTCTTGATAAAATAGGACACCTACAGCACACCTCCATATTTGAGAGCTGAATCATGCATTCAGGCCAGATGTGGTAGCAAACACCTGTAATCCCAGCATTTGGGAGGCAGAAGCAGGAGGATGGCTGTGAGGCCAGCCTGCTGTACATTGAAAGTTCCAAGGCTACAAAGTAAGACTGTGCAAAAACACCACAGAAAGAAAATAAGAGAAAGAGTGAAGAGAAAAGTAAAAAGAAACAGGAGGAGGAGGTAGCATACTATATCCAACAAAACTGACCAGGTCCACCCACTGGGGGTACTTCGAGAATTGCCTTGGTCCATCTTTGCTAAGCAAAGAAGCACGTGGTCCCCAAGGAAAAGGAACAGTGAAAAGGTAGGAAAACACCTCCTCCTGAAAGAACCAGGGCAGACCTTCCTTCTTCTAGAAAAGTCCCCAAAGAAGTCAGTCAGCTTCTCAGAAAAGAGGTCTTCCTCTCCCGTGGCCTCCACACACTGCTCTGTGAGCAAACTGCAAATCACCCCCTCCATCTTCTGGGAGAAAACAGCTTGGCCTTACCAAGCATGGTTGCACTTGGCGTTCCAAGTTGATAGGATAACAAACCCACAGGTGCTCACACTTACCGAAGGGGAGCTATGCCTACCTCTCCCGGGCCATCAGTTGGTGTTCTAAAGAGGCGACAGGTCTCCAGGGGCTGAAGAAGGGCTCTTAGAGCAGCCCTGCACATGAGATTGGGGGACACGTATGGAAACTAAGAACTGCCCCCTGCCAAAGTCTAGCCTTTATTCATGCGTGTTATCGCTCCTTTGAGGGGAAGCTATGAAAATTCCCATTTCAATAGAACCATATTTTAATGATTTCCTACTGTGTATGTGTATGTGTGTGGTGTGTGCATGCATGTCTATATACGTGTGCATATGCATACAGGCCCACATGGATGTGAGCGCACGTGTGTGCATGCACGTGAAGGTAAACCTCCTTCGCTCTTCACCACCTTCCCAGCTCCAATTTAAATTTAAGCAGAGAAGCCTGTTTAATCGTTATATTATCTCCCTTTTGGATTTACAGGAACTCAATAATGATCATTGTTATTTTAGAAAGAAATTAATCTTATCCTCTCAACAAAATAAAAACCACTAGGTTAAATGATGACCTTAACATTTAGGATAGCAGTTACCTTGTAAAATGAATTATTAGCTTTTCAAAGAATTCGATTCCACTAAGACGTTCCTCTCCCCGTTCCCTTTCCCTCGTTGCGCCCTTCCCCCAACTTCTCCTTTTTGCTTTCATATATGTTTCCTTTTGTCCTTTCCACCTGCCTACATCACTTCCCATCCCCTCTCATGGTCTCCTTTCTCCAATCATGGCCCATATACAGTCTCACATCTCTTATTTACATACATAAAAATATTAAACTTTATGATCTACACATGAGAATGTGTGATTTTTGTTTCTGGTCTTGGATTACCTCTCTTAGTATGCCTATTTTTCCAATAAGAAACACAAATGGCCAGTAGATTTTTTTTTTTGAAATGTTCAGTGGCCATCAAGGAAATGCAAATTCAAACCACTTTGAGATGTCATTTCAACCCATTCAGAATGGCTAAGACAACAAATGCTGGGTAGGGCATGGGAGAGGGGAACTTATTTACTGCTGGTGGGAGTGTAAACGGGTGCAGAGACTATGGAAATCAATATGGAGCTTTTTCAAAAAGCTCAAAGTTGAAATACCAGATGACTTAGGTCAACTACTCCTGGGTATGTAGCCAAAGGACCCTGTATTCTACCACAGAGACTTGTACAACATGCTCACTGATGCTTTATCCACTAGCTAGGATATAGCATCCATCTGGCTGTCCATCAATTGGTGACTGGATAATGAAAATGTGGCAATGCGCAATGGAGTTTCACTCAGCTGTAAAGAAAAATGAAGGGATGATAGTAGTTCATTTAAGGGCAAGGAATATAGTGGTCAAAAAAAGACACAGATGACTCAATGTTTTCATTCTTCTTTACATTTTATTTGCCTGTGTTTTCTGAGATGCTATAGCTAGCTATAGCTCAGGAAGTCCATCCTCTCCGGCCATCTGCTGAGTTCTTGGATGAGAGGCATATGTCACCAATTACTATTATAACCTGAGTGAGTATGTGGATTTTTGTTTTATTATTGACCTTTATATTTAACTGAATTATTTCTGTTTTTAAATTTCACTTTCAAATTAAGGAATAGCTTAAGAACAGAAAAGACACATAATCTATGAATCTTTATCTTATTTTAAAAACTCGATCTGTCATTCATTCCTGAAACACCAGATGCTAATTTTGAGATGTCATCTTGCCCTGTTTAGTATGGCTAACATTGAGAAAACAAATGACAACAAATGCTGGCGAGGGTGTGGAGAGAAAGAAACTCTTATTCACTATTGGTGGGAGTGTAAGCTAGTGTAGTCACTATGGAAATGGGTCTTGAGGTGCCTACTGTGTGCAAGTGCTGTCTGACTCGACTTGGATAACACAAGGTTAAAGGAGACACATCCTGCTCCTCCAAGAGCTGTAATTATCTCAAACTTGACACCAACAAAGGACGATGGATCAATACCACCGGAATCACGTGATGAAATTCAGAACACAAAATTAATTCAGCACAGCAGGATTTCTCCCGAGCCTTCTCCTAGCTGGCTGGCCCCATGTAATTATGCCGACACAGAAAGAGTGAGATCTAGACCAGAAAGCTGACAGCTCTGAAAGTCTCTGAATTCAATTTCCCAGGTATGTCTGGGGCTGCAGGTATCCTACTGTTCCACGGTCTTTCTTTTCAACAGGGGACAAGCTAAATTCAGAATTCTAAGACACAGCACCATAGCTATAAAACTCCCCCAGAAAATGCTAGCTAGCACACGGAGAAAACTTGCTATTGTGAAATCACCTTTTAAAATATATACCCATTTCCCACAGCCTTGGGAAAATAACATACAGTCATCTTAAAATATGAGTGTTTAGCATGTGCATGCCAGCTCATCTCTATTAATCTGGAAACTCATTTCCTTTTCTTTGAACTAATTTGGTTGGGTTTGCTTAAGGGCCTCAATTCCTTTCTTCTCCCTTCATTTCAAAGCTGCTGTGAAATTCAGCCCTCAGCCCACACAGAGGTTCCAAATCATTTTCCCTCCTTGCTCACACAAACCACATTCCCTTCCTGAGCCACACAAGTCATTTTTATCTGCCGTTATTCTATAACATTAAGACACAGAATGTTGGTTTGCTTTATAGGCAGGCAAGAAAGAGATTTAATGTGCTAAAATTTTTGAAAGAAATGGAAATGAATGAGTCTTGTGAATCCATTAGCGAAAGGATCATTCAAATAAGAAATATCTAATAAAGATGTAATTAAGAGAACCGGGAAGGAAATGCAGAAAGAACACAATTTGCACATCAGAAATACTTCTTATAAATTCTTTTCCCTCAATTTGCTAGTCTATGTGACTCCTCACCTTTAAAATATGAGTTTAAAATATCATATGGTTGAAAATTAAGTGATCTGCTAAAGGCCCCTGAGGCACTGCAGCTGGTAAATACTTAACAACACGAATCTTAGCTCTTTCATGATGAAACTTATGCGGAGGAAATGCTAAAGCACTCTGGGTAAATGTAAACATTAAAGAAGAGTTATTAGTATCTGCCATAATTCTTGTGGAATTTTAAGATACTGAAAAGTAGTTTTATAACTCAAGATCAGTATAGAAGCACTGAATTCCTTCAATACTAAAATACCACGTGGCGGTGACTTTTCCATTTTACCTTATTACATATGTATAAGTAACCTTGGGGGGAGCTTGTGGAGAGTATAAGGTACTGGCTCCCATCTGAGGAATATCAGTCCTTAGTGAGTCATTAGTGAGCCACTGCACTGAAAGCAGTTTCCTTTAGTTCAACCTCAGGAAACACTTATTTATGCAAATATGAGGATTTTTAAAGGAACGATTCAGATCAACTGTTTTTTCCCAATCTAAAAACTACCACTCCTAGGACATCAGTAGGGTTGATAGAAGATTTCCAGAAATCTACTTCTCTAACAAAAATCAGTAAATATAAGCAAAACTTACCAAGATCAATTTTTTTCAAAACTATGAAAATTAGTTAATGGCTTACAACAACCTGAAAATCAGTCATTCGGTAAAAATGGGTGGTCCTTGAATTCAGAAATGGTGTCTTGGATCTGACAGCAAGAAACAGATGAAAACATTGGACAAAGGGGACAACATTCAAGATTAAAACTAGTGCTTTCAAGGACACCATTAAGTAAGTAAAATGAAAACTCATAAAGTGGGAGAAAGGTTGTGCAAATCATGTATCTGATAATGACCTATAATCAAAAAATATACAGAACTCTTAAGATTCAACCATATTCAACTCAAGTTTTAAAAGAGCAAAGCAGAAAAAAAATTTCAAAAAAATAAAGACTCCACATTGCCTAACATCACAATAAAATATGATCAACAATAATCACTAAGGAAATGCATATCAAACCTTAAGATGCCAATTCACGCCTACTAGAATCACTATAATCAAAGAGCTAGAAAATAAAGTTTTCAAAGATGTGGAGAAACTCCAGCTATCACACTATAGTGGCTTGAATGGAAAATGTCCCTCTTAGCCTGGTATGTTTGTGATTAAGCCTATAATTACTCTCAGCTGGTGGAGCCTTTGGGATGTGGAGCCCTGCTGTAGGAGGTGTGTCACTGGAGGTGGGCCTTGGAGCTTTACAGTCCAGCCCAACTTGCTGAACTCAGCTCATTCTAATTGTTTCCTGCTCATGTGAGGCTGTGATTTCTGGCTGCCTGGGTGTGATGCTGGACTGTCTGCTCCTGCCATGTTTTCCCTTGCCTGATCAAACTTCCCCTAGAAATTGTAAGCTGGAAATAAACCTTTTCCTTCCATAAGCTGCTTCTGGTCTTGTGTTTTGTCCCAGCTTCAATAAGGTAACTGCTACATGCTCACATGCTAAAGGGAATATAAACTATTGCAGCTGCTTTAGAAAACAGTTTGTTTTTTCCTTAAAACATTTAATACAGTTACCATGAATGGAATGCCATACTTTAGTATGCACCCTGGAGAATGACCATGAGGCCTTGAGAAAACCTGTGACTAATGACTAATGTTAGCTACCCTAGAAAGTTGTTGTGAAGGTTAAATGTGGCTAATACATGTTTCACTCTTATCAGAGTATCTGGAACATAGTAACTAAGTCTGAATCTTGGGAAATTGGCATGTATTCAGTGGTTTTCCAAAGAAAATATGTAGAATTTTACAAAGTGGCTTATATTTTGTTGTAGTTCCTTTCCGGGTTAAACCCAAGGGGCTCCATATTGTCATAGACAGCTGCCAAGGTGAGGCTGATCAGAGGGCATAAAGAAACCTTGGGAAGTGGAGCAGCTTAACTGTTCTTTCTACTGATTGCAGCAAACATGACATGAATCTGTACAGTTGTCAACCATATTTAAATATCCACCTCAAAGTATGAATTATATTGCATAGCATTATTTTTTCATTTTAATAAAAGAAATTCATAGCTTTAGCATGTCCCAATACAGATCCCAAGTCCCAAAAATCCTACCATATGTCAAAGACATGCTTAGATCTAGGAATAGAACACAAACAAAATAGTGCTTGATCTCAAGTGGTTTTTATAAAGATATTTTTAATATTTATTTATTTATTTGAGAGAGGGAGAGAGAGAGAGAGAGAGAGAGAGAGAGAGAGAGAGAGAGAGAGAGAGAGAGAGAGAGAGAGATCATGGGCATGCCAGGGCCTCTTGATGCTACAGACTCCAGATGCATGTACCACTTGGTGCATCTGGCTTTACGTGGGCACTGGGGAATTGAACCTGGGCCAGCATGCTTTGAAACACACACTGAGCAATCTCCCCAGCCCTCAAGAGTTCTTAGAGCAGAAGACAAACCATTAAAAAGTAACCACTTGGAAAATGCACAGAGGTATTGGGCAAGCATGATGAAGACAGCAATGACAATGCAAAAATAAAGAAATACTTGAGACTACTGTGGGTCACACAGCACATTCCTGTTCATCGCTTTCATGAAATGCCCGAGGCTGCATAACTTTACAAAGAAAAGAGGTTTATGGAGGTTCAAAGGCATAGCACCTGCACTGTCCTCCTGGTGGACAGCATATGTAGCAGTTACATTCTCCACACTGGGACAAAGCACTGTAAAAGAAGTAGCTTATGGGAGAAAACTTTATTTCATGCTCACAGCTTCAAGGGGGCAGACTCCTTATGGTGGAGAAAGCATGACAGAACAGACAGCTGTGATGTCACATCTTCATACACAAAACCACAAGAGCAAAAAAACCCATAAGAGTGAACCTTTTCTGAATGCCCAGAGGCTACACTAATCAACCCCAAGGCCTCCCCCCACAAGAGTGGCCTTTTCTGAATGCCCAGGGGGCTACACTAATCAACCCCAAGGCCCTCTCTGGAATCTGAATCATGAGAACAACATACCTCCTCCAGCAAGGCTCCACCGGAAGCTGGGGACCAAGTAGCAGGTTTAATCACAGACGATTGAGACTATCGGGAACATTTCACATCATGAGACCACACAGTAAGAAATTACCTTGCCAATGGGAAGCCAGAGAGTTAAGCTGAGGCTTGTACAACAAGTATTCTCACAAGAACTCAGGATCCCACAAAGACTACTTTAATCTGTCTGAGAGTTTGCCCCAAATGACCCAAGAACAACCTACTAGGATTCACTTCTGAAAAGTCTCACCACCTTCTAAACCACTTGAGGAGCAAGCCACAGCTAAACCATAGCACGTGAGTCTGCAGGCTCGTTTAGAGAAACACAGAAAGTTTAGAGATAAGAATGCCTAAATATCAGAGAGACCGGAGAAGCTAATAATGAATGGATGGGGGAAAGAGTGTGTTAAGCCAACAGGGAGTCTCCTTAGATTAACATTCCAGAATATTTCCACCCCCTATGGAGCTCCCAGGCAACAGAACAAATCTGTACGTGAGACTGTTACTCATGGAAAATGCAGTTTTAATTAAGTTCATTTGTGTATTATTAATAAAAAATGTGTAATATTTATGAGCTTGGTTCTAGCCTGTTCCTTGCCTCTCATTCTATTTAATTAGCTGTGTGTAGGAGGTGCTGAATTGCAAGAGCCCCTTATTTCACAGTGATATTCCCAGTACAGCTTGGGATGCATTTGGAACATAACAAAGAGAAAATTAAAGTGTTCCTTTGGCCCCAATATAAAGGGAACTCTGTGGGCTCATATGTTCACTGAAATTGCTCCCACATTTAGATAACATCCTAACCATATTGATTAAGATGAAAAAGAACCTGTCCCATGAGCAGAATATTTACAGCATGACGGAAAAAGAAAACTGAATACTCTATTGAATAATATAGAAATCAACATAGACACTTTATAAAGCATATAATATGCACACACACATACACTTGGATGTATGCATACACACATTCTTCAGGATAAGGAAGTCCAATTTTTTTTTATATTTGATTTATTCATTTTCAAGCAGAGAAATACAGAAATAGAGAGAGAGAGAGAGAGAGAGAGAGAGAGAGAGAGAGAGAGAGAGAGAGAGAGAGAGGGAGAGAGCACCAGGGCCACCACCTTGTGGGTCTGGCTTATGTGGGTCCTGGAGAATTGAACCCAGGGCCTTAGGCACTGGAGGCAAGTGCCTTAACCGCTGAGCCATCTCTCCAGCCCGAAGTCCAATTTTTAACATTTGTCAAACTGATTTCTAACAGTTTCTTCAGCCCCTGACCCCACCCTAAGCACCTTCAAACATGGACTTCTGAGAATGTAGACCACAGGATCGTGATCATAGCAAGAGTTAACACCTACTCAGCACTGTGTGCCAGGCATTCTTTCCGACGTTTTACATGTACGAACTCATTTTAAATTCTCAAAACCTCTATAAAAGAAATACTATTACCACCTGCCTCATTTAATAGATGGGGAAAATCAGACTCAAAAGAGCTAAGTAATGAATGGCCAAATCACACAATTAAAAGTAGATGTGGGGATAGAACCCAAGCTGTTTGGATCCAACTATATCTTCTTGCATATTTAGCTATAATGTCTGGAGCCTAGAGAACTTGAGTGATCTCCATGTTGATCACATTTGAGACCATGAAATTCTAGATTTGGGGCTTTGTAAATTAAAAAAAATATATAGATATGCCACTTATTGGAAATCCAAGAGATGAGCACCAGCTACCTGTAACTACTTAACAACTACCTATGAAACTCTGAGCAAGTCAGGCAAGGTCTCTGACCCTCAATTCTGTCATCTACGTGGCAAAGGGAATCATTTCATATGACAACTTTTGGGTCAAAAGTTCTACAAGTTAATTTTTTAAGAACCTTCATATCATATACAGTAATAAATTGGGGTGGAGCATTCAAAAGCTAAAAGAAAAAGAAAATCATTGTGTTAAATATCCAGTTTCTAGATAATCACTCACTACAAGCTATATAAACTACTGGGCTTTGTCTTACTATGGTAGTAAAGATTTATTATCTCCCTACCTTATTAGAGCTTCTCGTTTGTTTCTAACTCAGTAGTACCTGTTTCTTACTTTATTTTTTTTAATTATATATATTTATTGACCATAATGAGTTACATTATTTAGTGGGCAAACAATGAGTTGTTATCCCCAATTCCCCAATGTTCCCCCTCCCCATCCCCAATCAGCTGGATATCCTCTTCCATGGGTCGTCTGGATCAGTCCTTGTGGCAGGGGACCATGGATAGCCTAGTACTCAGCCTGGTTCTCCTGGCCCAAGTGTATTGTTACTGAGGGGTGTCATGCCTCTGGATAGTCTCCCCCACCACGGCTCTCACAATCTTTCCGCCCCCTCTTCCGCTCAGTTCCCTCTGTTTCTTACTTTAGCTACTGTCTATTTTGTCAATTAAGGCATACATGCCTTAGTGTTTGTCTTCTTTATTTTAATACCAAACATGGTACCTGTCACATGGTAAATACTCATTAAGTAGTGACTCAATAACTAAATAAAAGAGTAGATGACTGATATTCCCTGTATCATGATTTTTTTCTGGAATAGACATTGAAGTGGTTAAATAACCTAAAAGAAAGGTATTAGAACCACTGAGCAATTGCAACCAACCACATAAATACTAGATGAATTCAGCAAGATTGTTTCCAGTTAAGTGTTGGATCAGATAAAGTATATTTTTCTGGGATCATCAAGACAGTGACTTGGTGAATTAAGATACTTAACAATTTCTGGTAAGATTTTTTTAAACTTGCATTTCACTTCCAATGATCCAAACCCCTGATAACATGAAAAATACCAGAAGAGAGTCATGCCAGGCTGAGCAGGAATGAGGAACCACAGGTACAATCTCCTAAGGATGCCCAGCCTTGTGAGAGTACATCACCACCATCACCTCTGTCAATAATTAATGGCAATGAATGTGTCACTGTAACCAAAACACAATACTATGAATTTTTAAAAAATAAAAGGATAACTTTTTGCCAATATTTTTACATTAAACTCTCCATTTTAGTTCCAAAAATAAAATGTATTTTTTACATAAAGACCTCCAAAAAAGATCAATATGTACATATAACCATCATGTTCTGTCTAGGCTGGCACCTGAGCCTGATCACAACATTAATTTAAAATGTTTTTCAAAATCTAATGTGAAATCAAATCTTGGGATAGATTTCTTTGGCTTACAACTTTGAAACTTTTCTATTCAATAGTATTAGTAAATTTTGTGGTGAAAGCATTTAGTAAAAACAACTAATAAATCTAATTTCTATCAGATTTACAAAATCTACAGTTGAAAGTTTAATTTCAATTATTTAGCAGCTATTTATCACTGTGGTTATGAAAAACAAGACTAGCCTTTTGTCTAAAACATATTGGCAAAAATGCTACTTTTCATTTTGAATAGGGGAAACTGCTCCACACAGGTTGTATATCATGTCTCACCTCATTGGCATTCAGGAGAGCAGAAATCTCTGCCAAGATTCTTGAATCTACTTCTACACAGTAAAAATATCAAAGGGATTTTTTAATTACTCAGTTTTTTAAAGAAATGAATCATGTACCAATACTGCAAAAACAAAAACCCATATACTCCTATATGAGTCTATTTTAGGGGATACAAGACTTCAGTGTTCCACCTAAAACTCTCAAGTTTCTGAGAGTACTATAGGTTATAGTCTTTGAAGTCTACAAAACAATTTAATCTTAGCAATACTACCACACTTGATGTTTAAGGTAGCAACTAAAATTTAGCTCCATCCACAAAGAAAGAAAAGAAAAGAAAAGAAAAATGAGCCGAATATGATATTGGAAGAAACCTAAGTGGAGAGAGAGCAAAGAAAGGGTCAGTAAACTTTCCAATTAGACACAAGCACTTTCAAAGAGAGCTTCTGGAATAGGGTTTCCTTATATACGAAGAGAGCCTCACATTTTCTGACATCAGCTCTGCAAGCACTGCAGGACGGGGCAACAAGGAACTCTGACAAGTCGGCTGAGCAAGCAATGGAGGCAGCTGAACAGAGAAAGACCTCGGTTGCTGGTGAGTGCATTTTCTTTAATTGGGCCCAAGGGTTAAACAGTTAGTTTCACCAAAGTCTTTTTCATTACTAAAATAGCATCTCTTACTATTAAAAAAAAAAAAGATTTTGGGCTGGAAAGATGGCTCAGCAGTTAAGGTGCTTGCCTGCAAAATCTAATACCCTGATCCATAATGCTCATGTAAACCTGGATGCACAGCCATCTGTAAGAGATCATTTGCAGTGGCTGATGGCCTTAGCACTCTCTTCTCTCTCTCTCTCTCTCTCTCTCTCTCTCTCTCTCTCTCTCTCTCTCTCTCTCTCTCTCTCTCTCTCTCCCTCCCTCCCTCTCTCTCTCTCCCTCTTCCTCTTCCTCTTCCTCTTCTTCTTCTCTCTGCTTGCAAATAAATAAATAAAAATATTTTTTTAAAAAAGATTTCTTCAAAGCTTCCACTAACCTTGGGCCTAAAGAGAGGCTACGCCCATCATAATCTCTCCAAACTAACAGTGCTTATCATAGGTAACCTATGCTGATCTCACTCTGTTGAAGAATCTGTTTTTATTTTTCAGAAGGCAGCAAAAACCAAGGACAACCTAATTCTACCACAAAGACCAGAAATAATAGCTGACTCCCTAGCAGGATATGACCCACCCCTCGAACAACGCCAGGCCCAGATGAAACCACAGAGGAGTTGTCGAGCAAGAGTGCTGCTTCCACCGGAAGACTGACAACCTGCACCAGGGTGATGCAGACAGACACTGATGATACTCAAATGTTCCAAAGCAGAAATCCAGAAGCTGCTAAGAGTGTAACACTACAGTAGACTTAACACACACACCCCTTGGCTCTAGGAATTTGCAGAAGAGGGGGCGGAAAGATTGTAAGAGCCTCAGTGGGTGATAATATCTAGAGGCTTTGACGCCCCAACACACATGCACACACAATGACCAACTGCTGCTCACACAACTGATAGCCCACAATCCCATGGCACATTCCAGCAATCCCACCAAGGAGGGCCCTCAGTGGAATGGCGGCAGGGAGGAGGGAAAGGATGGCACCAATACATGATTTGTTCATACAAAGTTTCTACTTAATAAATTAAAAAAATATTTCTTCTAGCTCCAGAGTTTATAAGTAGTAAATAATGTACATAAAAGCTGTAAAACTCACTAGAAGGAGAAGAAATCAGCAGGCAACTTAATATAATTTGTATTCTCATTCAAAAAACTTCTTTCCATGCAATGCTTGTCTTTCATACTTCTCTATACGACGCAGACTCTGTAAATGCACAGGACTGTCTAGAGCTGATAGAAGGTAAGACTTGAATGTAGTCAGGACAGGACTGTGTTCAGTGTTCACACTGAGCACTCATCCCTGCACATACCTGGAATCCACGTGTTCTTCACTAGCAACCTTGATTTTCTTCTCCTCTTTCCACTTGCCTCTTGGAACTCTGTCATGGAATGCAATTCTAGGTCAAGCATAATACTGACTCTAGTCTTACCTACTATCTGGATTAGCTGCAGGGTTTTCTCTTGTGCTATGAGACTTCCATGTAACTCTGGATATGAACCCTTGGCTAATAGATGGCTGTCTCATCTCCCATTCGTTGTTTTCTCCGCTAGGCAGACACTCTTCAATGTGATGCGCTCCATTTGTTTATCTTTGCCTTTCTTTTGGTGAGGCATTAAAAAGTCTGATCAAGGTCAAATCAATTTTAAAAAATACCTTGAATATACAGAAACCAAGAGCAGAAAGGAAGGTATAAGGGAAGAGATGGGGTTAGAGGTCAGAGGGTAGAAAGTTACATTAGGATAAACAAACCTAGTGACTAGTGAACAACAAGAACTGTAGTTAACAATATTGTATTATATGCTGGACTTTTCGTAAAGAGTAGATTTTAAGTAATTTTGCCACAAAAAAGACAATTATTTAAGATTGCAGTTATGTTAATTTGCTTAAATTCAGTAATCACATATGTACACATACTATAGATATTGTGCATATTTTAAATATATATGATTTTTTCAGTTTTGGGGTTTTGGAGAGGAGAAAATATTGCAACTCACTTAATTGTAGACAGTGATATTGTGGTGGCTCCTGAAAGCTCTAGCCAATCCTTCATATTGGTTTTAACATGTCAGAAGTGGTACTACTGTGCTTCCCCAAGTCAGAGAATGTTGATGATAATATTAATTGATCACAATACCAGAATACTTTGCTCAGCAAAGAGGAAATTAGAGCTTACATTTGCTATTACAGAATTCTGCCAGTGGTTTTTTTTTTCTTGATAACAATGTTTCTGGTTATGAGATCATTAAAGATCTCTGATATGATTCAAATACTTAAAAAAATCCATCCATGGAAACTGTTATGTTATGTCTGTCTAGGTAGTAGTTTAGTGTTTCCTTTTCATTCACGTGTTGATTTAGTAATCTCCATCTACATAGTCCTAGACATGCACTGAAGTTAAACAATGATGAAATACATCTGCATAGACACAACATACATATGCACATGTGTGCACAAAAATAAAAGGCCAAAAAACAAGCAATTTTATTAACACATGTCATGTGTCACACAGAAGAGAAGCAACTCCATCTGGCAAGTAATATTTCTTGTAGCAGTGTCTGGACACTCTGCCTTAAATATTAACAAAGCAATACATCTTAGAGTGACAAAACGAAGAAAAAGAAGTTTCAGATTGTAGACAAGGGTAATATGGGAAAGCAGCACACTCTGCTCCCAGAGTCCTCTGGGACCACTGATGCTGGTTGATGCTCTCTGAGTCATAAGCTGCTCTCAGTGAGGGGAGTCTTTAGGCAGGGGTGAGGGGCAGGGACTGCAGGCAGACTCCTTGTCCATGTGAATCTCTGTCCTGCCATCAAGATATATATATATATATATATATATATATATATATATATATATATATATATATATATATATATATTGCTTGATATACATTTTTCTAAACTGAAGCCTTGCTTTTCCCCAGGGATGGTGAACCTTAAGAAATTGGGAGAAATCAATGGGTAGTCAGAAGCAGAAAGCTTTTCAAAAGATTAACTTTGAAGCAAGTAAAATTATCCCCATTTTCCATTGACGTGCCTGAACCCAAAGACTTGCTCAAATGCCCAGGGCTCTTGATGCAGAAGAGAGTGGAACCTGGCTTCTGCCCTCCACAGCATCATCATGTTTAAACAATGCCTTGTTCTTCTCTAAGACTTTCCACAGAGCTGGTGGGAAGCCATGTGAGCACCTCCCATTGCCAAGCTACTCTACTCAAACACGTTTATATACACATATACATCACATACATATGTATTAAGAAAAAATAGTAAGGGACTAATTTTAGTTGTTATAACTATTATAGCAAGAAAGAAACAGGAAACAGAGAGAGAAGGGACTAATGTCCACTACTGCATTTTATCTAGATTTTAATTTCATTTCATTTTGACCTCAAAGACTAATACTTAACAAAATTCAGTTTTTTAAAAAAGCAAAACTAAAAAAATGCTTTTAAAATATCTTTATTATGAAAAAGCATGTACATTGTATGAGCAAATCTTGTGAAGGTATCCTGTTTCCCTCCTCTCTGTCCCCTACCCACTGGGGTCCTTTCTCGGTGCACATGCTAGATCTGTCCATAGGTTAGGGGATTATGAACTGCACAAAAGGTAGCCAGTTTTTCGTTCTTTTTTTTTTCTTCCCCCTTTGTGTATTGTTGCTGAGGGGAAATTATCTGTTTAAAAGATCAGTACCCCTCCTATGAAAGATACCTCCTTTGAAAATAGAGAAATGCATTGAAAACAGATGCAGCATGCTCCATCCACCCAAACAAACAAAACATGTCTACCACGTGACTTTGAGGCCCAACCTCTTTCAGCTCAGCTAAGCAGAAAGAAACCAGGGGCACAGGTGGTGTTCTGGGGATTGAAGTCTCTGACAGAGACTGATTTATATTCCCTCCTCATTCCTGTTCCTACATTGAGCCCAGCACTGGGCAGTGAGGCCAGCGTCTGAGAGGAGAGGAGGTGTTTCCTCTCACACTAGCCTGGGGCTTCACTCTCAATTTTACATTCACATCCATCTACTTTACAATCCCCTCGTTTTACATTTACATGGTTTTCATTTGTTAGAACTGTTCTGCTTTTTATGTTAATTGGAATCGGCTGCTTTGAGCTCTGACACAGACACTTAGCACTAACAGTCAATTGCTCTTTCCTCAGCCATCTGGCAAAAGAGTTGAAACTAGCAATTTTGTGAGTCAGAATTAGACATGTGAAAAATGAATGTGCACAGAGGCATCCCCCCTAGAAGAGCACAGGAGAAAGGGACAGGTAGCAGGGTGCTGTGAACCCACAGTGGAGAGATGTGGTCCACAGGCAAACCCCACCAGCACCACCCCAGGGGTGCAGAAGAGAAGACTATGGGAATCCTGCTCTGGAGATGGAGAGAGGTGATCTCAAACAGGAGGACCCATGGCATCTTGCCTGCCTGGCATCACCACTGTGTGTAGGGTGCCATAGGGATCAGACTTCCACCCTCAATGGCAGCCGTGATCTTAGCTCTGCCTCCACCACCACCCTGCTCTTTGAGGTCAATGTACCTGTCACTTAGACAGTCTAACCTAAGCATTTACAGAGCACTTGGCTTCTACGTGGTATTTCTGCATGGTTCTCCAAGCTGGGTGACAGCTAGTCTTTTTCTCTTCATGTATCTCCTTGTTCTATCTGCCCTTGACTGCTAATGTTCCCTTACTTCTCTTCTCAGCTCATCCTATCCTATACCTTCTCTCGCCTATGTACAGGTTTGGAGCAGTTCCAAGCCTAACGTCCTCATGCAAATGACGCTCACTTAGTTCTTAGGAAGAAGGACTCATGGTAAGCCAGTTCCAACCCTGGCAACTTTTCTAATACAGACCCATTACAGATTCATGGAAAGCACCAAACTCTCTTCACTAGGTAGCAGAGACTCTCTGCCTGGCTATTCCTTCCTACCTTCCAACCAGAGTCCTGCATGTCGATGTTCTAAGGAAGCCTTAGACCTGGGCCAAGCATACCACATACACACTAATGCCAATGGCCTGAAAACTACACAACTGACCCTTAAGCATTAGTAAGGCATAGATCACATCACTTCTGGATCATGTCCACATAGCTGATAGCCCGTGTATCTTCTATGCTGTATTGGGAATAAACGCACAAGATGCAGATGCCTCTTCATCTTTCTCAAAGAGGTCCAAGATCTTCTACCTTTGGAATCCTCCTGTGTGTCCTTCCTTCTGGTTCTCATGTGCAGGTCACCAGGAGAGAAGAGAGATGGGACATGGAAACATTGTTGTAATATGAGATGCATCTAGTGTGGGATAGTAGCCTTTTCTGTGGCTCTGAATGAAATGTCTGACAGATACAACTTAGTGAAGGAAACATTTAATTCAGTTTTAGAGGGTTTAGTCTATGGCCCATGTGCTTGGGAAAATATGACAGCAGAAGCATGTGACAGAAGAAACTGGGGAAGGGAGAAGAAGGGGGAGCAAAATGAGTCCCAGTATAAACTTCAGAGGCATGTCTACAGTGACCTACTTTCTCCAGCCATGCCTTATCTTCTAAACCCTCCACAAACTCCCTATGCAGCGCCCCCCATCCTGGGAATCAGCTTTCTAAACAAGAGCCCGTGGAAAACATTTCCTATTCAAATTATTAACATGTCATCTTTCCACCTGCATTGTTCTGGCCTGAGTTTTGTTCTCCTTTCTCCTTACTTTTCCCTCTATGTTTGAAATACATTAAATGAACTATATAATCCTGACATATTCACTCACTCTGTGTAGTTTTTGTTCTGGAACAACAGTAAAAACTTGTCTGAAATGATGACATCAAAGTTAAGACAGACCAGTTGAAAAGAAGGGATTCATTGGCGGGGAAAGAGGAGGGTGGTGGGATTATGGTTAATGGTCTATTGTTTACATTTATAAAAGCAGTTGATAAAATGTTTAAAAAGGCATGGCTGGCATGGTACTTCCAGACTAGTAAAGTGTTGGAACTCAGCAAATAATTTTTCCATATATGGTGTTTGACATGCTGACCTAATAAAGCAGTTTCAAGTTCTCTCTGCCTTCCTTCTCCCTCTCCTCAATACCAATACACACACACACACACACACACACACACACAAGTCCTACATATCTTACTGTTTCTGCCTCCCCAACTAAAAACCTTTCTGCCCAACTAAAAACCAGATTGGCAAGGAGGGATATGGTTATCTTCAATTATTTGGCTGACTTTTCTTAAATGAAGAAGTTGAAACTCATCACAGAGAAAGAGACTGAAAATCAACTGCCCACCTACATCCTAGGGGAACCATTGTCTGTGGCTAAGGCCAACATTAGTTTCAGTCACTGAAACAAATCCCGGAGATAATCAACTTAGAAAGGAAAAGAGATTTAGCTGGGGCTCTGTTTTAGAGAAACTGTTACCAGAGGTTTTATGGTTCAAAGCCCAGGTCCTAAGAAGCCCGAACAAACTCAGCTTAGCCATCTATCCTCAATAGGCCAACTCGAGATAAGCAACAGTGAAAAGAAAGAAAAGAAAGGAGATGTATTCAATAAGTCCACATTGGGAGGAGAAACAACTCCAGAGGTCCACTAATACCCCTACCCTTGTTGATCTTCAAGATCCTGGCATAAATGCTTACGTTTAAACAGCAGGCAAGAGGTGTGCCTATCTGGTCCAGGTGTGGTCCGTCTCATCAAGGACCCATCAGTGAGTGTCCCAGTTCCCATCTCTCCTGCAAGGTGGTCTGAGAAGTTGTTATAACTATGAAATCTCTTCCTAGGAGACTCGTTCCTCCTCCAGCTGGCACCGTGCTTCAGCCTTTTCCTTCTCCTGGCAAAAGGCCCAACTCTTGGGGACCATTGTTTCAGTAGGCTGATAGCAAAGGTGGAGGGGAGCATGAGTGTCTCTTTAAAGCATCTTTGTTGCAGGCTGGGGAGATGGCTCAGTGGGTAAAGTACTTGCTACACAAGCATAAACATCTGAGTTTGGATCCCCAGTATCGATGTAGAAGCTGCATACAACAGGGCACATGTGTAATCCCAGAATGGGGAGGCAGAAACAGTAAGATATGTAGGACTTGCTTAAACTGGTGAATCAGTGATTTCCAGATTCAGTGAGAGATTCTGTCATGACAAATAAGGTAGAAAGCTTCAAGAAAGATGCTCAATATAACTTCTGGCCTCCAAACACACGGACACACATGCACATGTACCATAAACATGAACACACATACCCAACAATCTGCTAAAGTTTCAGTCCCTGACAAGTTGGCCCCATTGCTTTGGACATTGGGTAACAACACATCAGGGCAAGAGCACTGGTAGGGAGAAACTCTATACCCCATGATCAGGATATGAGAAGAGGAGGGGGAGTTCCACAATCTGCTTAAAGGGCACATGCCCAGTGATCAGAAGACCTCCAATAATTCCTGACTCTAAAAGTTTTCACCAGCCAGGCATGGTGGCTCACACCTTTAATCCCAGCACTTGGGAGGCAGAGGTAAGAGGATCGCTGTGAGTTTGAGGCCAGCCTAAAACTACAGAGTGAATTCCAGGTCAGCCTGGGCTAGAGCAAGATCCTACCTCAAAAAAAAAATCTCAAAAGTTTTCACCACCTACCAATAGCTCCAGGCTGCATACCTAGCTTCTAACACATGGGCTTCTGGAAGACACTCCAGATTCAAACAATAGCAAGACCCGCTCATTTCTCTTAAAATAATTGATGCTCCCTCCTCAAGTGCACACACACATATGCACATGTCTCCCTTCTCAAGTGCACACACACCATATGCACATGTCTCCCTCCTCAAGTGCACACACACATATGAATGTATCTCTCCCCATGAAGAGTGTGTTTAATCCTTAACCATCTGGCCCTTCTTTGAATTTCATATTTCATTGTCTACCTTGAGTCTTTGCATATTAATACATTTATGTACCTTTCCTCAAGTTAATGTGTCTATTATTAGTTTATTTTTAAGGGATGGGGGGGGGGGTTTGGCAGGCTTAAAGACTCAACTCCTGGGAAGAAAAATGGTAAATTTCCTTTGTCTTTAGTGTTACATCAAAATAATTCCCCACCAGACAGCATTTCACTGGCTGGCCTCAGACTCTAGATGCCCTTATGATCACAAATTACTCTTCTTTTTCCAGATTTTCAGATTTCCCTTCAGTAATTCTGTAATCTAGAATGTAATTGTGTTTCTACAAAGGGTGAAAAGATGCACTGCTTCCTATTAGAGCCCGAGTCCTCAGTTTTCTTAAGCAGTACCCTGACTCGTCCGTCCCTGAGGCATCAAGCTTGCTCACTGTCTCCTGACAGCTGTTTATGGCTTTTCTAGGGATCCACTTGTTTCCAAAGCTCAGGCTGGAAATAATTTTGGAGAGGAAGACTGTAGAAGATGGCTTTGGGAACACAGGTTAGCCACCCTAAAAATGTCCCAGGGATTGGGGTGATGGCTCTGTTAGTAAAGTCCTACCACCCATGCAGCACACCTACTCATACAAACACACTGCACACACCTACACAGGCCAAACACAAATGAAGTCCTACCACCCATGCATGCATACCACCCATGCAGCACACCTTCTCATACAAACACACTGCACACACCTACACACGCCAAACAAAAAGGACACAATCCCTAACATTGGAGACAGACTGTGATGTGTGTGTCTCTGTACCCCACTTTTAAATCTATGCCCATTGTCTTCCTTCTGCTGTTGTCTTGCTCTGGTAACTAATCCTTTCTCTAAACCAAGCAAAACGTAACCACATATAGTGTTTTGAGTGTGAAGTATCTCTCATGGCCTCATATGCTTGGGACTAAGCCTCACACTCAATCTCTACCTGGTGGCCATTTCTCTAGCATTTCATCCTTTCATTCAAAAGGTAAGCCACACTTATGTCAGCATGAAACAAGAAATTTCACATTTAAATATATTTAAAAGTCTTGTTTGTGTTAAAAAGTGAGGGCTCTGGATCTGCCACCTCCTCTGGCAGTGACAGGCTGCCCTCTTGAAACAGGCCATACTTCCTGCATGGGTGTCCTCGGCTGTACTAGTGGTTTTCTGAACTGCTGGCTGGTGCCATACTCTTTACCCATGGTGCTCTTCTCCATGGATCCAGCTGCCCTGTGCAGGATCCTGTTCTCCAGGCACGCTCTCCTCTGTGTTTTCCATACCCTGCTTGTATTTTAAAAGCATTTTTTTTGCATTTGCACACATGTGTGGGGGCGTGTACATATGTATGTGTGCACATGTGCATGGAGGCCAGAGGTCAATGTCAGGTGTCTTTCTCAGTCATGCTCACCTTGGTCTTTTTTTTAACTTTTTATTAACAGCTTGCATAATTGTAGACAATAAACCATGATAATTCCCTCCCAACCCTCTTCCCCTCTCAATTAGTCTCTATTTTGTTTCAATATCATCATCTTTTCCTCCCATTTTCAAGGTTTTATGAAGGTAATGTCAGGCACTTGGAAGTCATGAGTATCACCATTTTTGTGTCTGGAAGTTTGCATTGTAAGCAGTCCTACCCTTCCTTTGGCTCTTACAATCTTTCTGCCACCTCTTCTGCAATAGACCCTGAGCCTCGTAAACAGAGATGTCCCAGTGCTGAACAATCCATTGTCATTTCTTCTCAGCACTATGATGACTTTTGAGTTTTCCAAGTGGTCACTGCCATCTGAAAAAGAGAAGCTTCTCTAGACAAGAGTGAGAGTAGCATTGCTGTATAAATACACACATTAAAAAAAACAGTGTTCATAGGCAGTTTGGTAGCATAATGTAATCATCTAGCCGGACAACAGCAGGCATTAATCCCCCAGGTTTCATGACCTCCCAACCATAGGCTTTTGACTAGGTCTTCAGTACCAGGCATATATTCTCTTCTATGGAGTGGGCCTCCAGTCCAACTGTAGAGCAGTCAGTTTCCCCCACAATAGATGTGCCACTATCATACCAGTTGGCACATTTGGCCTGGTTGGCCAATCTTAAGGCTTGCAAGGTCCACTGTTATTTACCACAATTAATGACTTCTCTCTCCATGGGGCTGCATGCAGGTGTAACTTTCTCCAGCTTTCTGTCATCTGATTAACAGGGACAGGTCATCTCCAGTTTGACTTCTCAGTGACCTGCTTGCTTTGGTTTCTGAGACAAGGTCTTGCTCTGAACCCAGTGCTCACCAAGTAAGCTACACTAAGTATCCAGCAACTCACAGGGATCCTCCTATCTCTGCATGCCCAGTGCTGGGATTACAGGCATATAGCTTCACTCCCAGCTTTTATGGGAATGCTGGGAACTCAACTCAGATCCTATGTTACACATCAAGCTCTTTACCCACTGAAGCCTTCTCTCCAGGCCCTCTCCCTATGTTCTTAGCCATTCAAACCTCCTCATTGGTCTCTGTCTCTTTTTCCAGGCCCCCATTTGACCTTGACCGGTTTTGTGGTTTCTCTTCCCTTCCACCAGCAACATGACCTGACATCAGAACTAGTGGATGCCTGAGGGATTCTCTTTGGGTGCACTAACGCTCACTTTCACATTTTCGGCACAGGGGCCAGCACACTAACCTGGCAAACATGATCAAACCCCCAGAACCTTCTTTGAAAATTAATCAAGGCTTTCAGTAGCTTAAAGTTAAAGCCCTCTGGCCTGTAACCTATCTACTCAGTGGGAACCAAGCTTCCTAGGGTTCAATAAAGCCCTGAGCAGATAATGAGATGCAAAGGCTTGACCTTCAGGTGAGAGATCTTTCCTTTCCCTCCCAGCCTGTGGCTGGTGCAAATTATTTTTATCATTTTTCAAAGCAGCAACATTTATTTCCTCTGCTTCAGTGAGCTGTGCAGATGCAAGGTCTAGAAGGAATATTTAGTGGTCGCCATGGTTACCATTAGTCATATGAAGTTATAGCTCGTGTGCCGATTCTCCTCTCCACAGCTGTAAAAAGAAAGCAGGCTCCAAAAAGCAAGCTTGTGAGGCCTCGGAAGACTAATTCTGTAATGCATCCAGTCTAAGGTAATTTATCTTGATCTGGGGGTTTAATTCACACTTTAAAGATTTAGGCAAAGAAGGTTCCAAAGACCATGAAAACTAGAAGAGAAACTAAGAGATAACTCAGCCTCAGCCCCTTATCATACAAAGAAGGAAAATGAGGCCAAGAAAAGAAAAATATCTTGGAGTTACATAGTAGGTCAGTTAAAGTCAACAAAAGAGGAAGAACTCGTACCAGCGCCAGGTCTCCCTCGGCCTTTCTCCCACAGCCTAGTAATGAGAAGACTAAGCCATAGAAAGATCTAGTGCGTTCAAGGACTTCTGTTCCAGGCAAAACAGGGAAGTCTGATCCCACACACAGGATTTGGACTGCTTGAAATGGGGTTGGAGCCAAAACCTACAAATGGTTTCCAAACCCAGATTAGGCTTGGAATATTTAGTGCATTTTATGATTGGTTAGGTCCATGGTGTTATAAGCAGTCGCTGCTTCAAAATGAGGCTAGTGCTAACCAGTTTTCACAAACATGGTACTGAGAGAGACTTGGACCTTCCTCTGAAGTCCCGGTCTCCTACTACCTGTCTAACAGAACCTAGCTTCTGTGAAGCACAGGAACACAACTCCTATTCTATCACTCTGTAATGTATTGGTTGTGAAAATAAAATTGTATTTGAATCACTTAAACAAGAAGTGTCTTAAGACCAGCAGTGGTGGCTTGTTCCTATAATCCTAGCACTTGGGAGGTAGAGGCAGAAAGATCATAAGATTGAGGACAGCCTGAGAAACATAGCTACCATAGCAAGTTTCAGGCTAGACTTAAACTACATAGCAAGACCTTATCTCAAAAAGGAGAAGGAGAAGGAAGAGGAGAAAGAAACTGAGGAGGAGGGGCTGAGAGATGGCCCAGCAGTTAAGGCGCTTGCCTGAAAAACCTAACAACCCAAGTTCAATTCCCCAGTCCCCACATAAAGCCAGATGCACAAAGTGGCACATGCACTTGGAGTTCATTTGCAGTGGCTAGAGGCCCTGCTGTACTGAACTGATTCTCTCTCTCTCTCTCTCTCTCTCTCTCTCTTTCTGTACAAATAAATAAATACATAATACATAAAGGTTTTTAAAAAACAGGAGGGGGAGGAAAATGAAAAGATGCAGACAGGAAAAAAGAAGAGAAAATAAAAGAAAGGAAGAAGAGGAGAGGAGGAGGGATCATCCAAAGGTCTTCACACTTTCTATGAGAACCTTCTTGAGTTTTGTTTTGCCTAATTCACCCCAATATTAATGATGTGCACAAGCTTTTCTTCACAAATCTTATTCTAATGCACCTTTCCTCACTACAAGAACTAGGGATCTTCAGAGGAAGGAGTCAGGGTCAAAGTTTTTTTTTGTTGTTAAAAAAGTAATATTGGGCTGGAGAGATGGCTCAGCAGTTAAGGCACTTGCCCCCAGTTCCTAAGGCCCCAGGTTCAATTCCCCAGGACTCACAAGGTGGTGGCCCTGGTGCTCTTTCCCTTTCTCTCTCTCTCTCTCTCTCTCTCTCTCTCTCTCTCTCTCTCTCTCTCTCTCTCTCTCTCTCTTTCTCTCTCTCTGCTTGAAAATGAATAAATAAAGCATTTAAAAAACAAAACAAAAAACTGTTCTTTAAAAAAAAGGTAATATATTAGCAAGGAATTGTTCAAAAATTAATAGAAAATTAAATCAAAAAGAGGAGGATATACAACTGATCAGGGATGGGGAGGGGGAGTTGGGGAATTTGGGATATCAACGCATTGTTTGCCCACTAAATAATGTAACTCATTATGGACAATAAATATATATTAAAAAATTAATCTCAAAAAGATCTCAGGGCCAGCATCTAGAGCACTTTGGAATAATTTTAACTTCAAAATTAAGCACCAGTGTTGCTTGCTAATTCATTTAATAAAAATAAGAATCCATAAAGTCCTATCAATATAGATATATAAACAAAGATAGAAATACAAACCTGTAGAGGAGTAGCAGATAATAAAATAAAAATTGGTAAATTATAATAGAAACTCTCATGCAAGAGTCATCATTGGGTGACAAATGTATTGGATAAAAATTTAAAGAGGAGAAGACATAAAATAGGCTCAAAATTCTCTCCCCAAGACACCAACAGAAATGGTCACTTGATAACGGAGACACCTGACGTCCACCACCTCATGCAAGTGGCCTAAGTTCAGGCCTTCAACAGTGGACGCCTCTCAGGGAGGCTGAGGACCAGACACACATCATTATCATAGTATGGTTGACAAAAATGCACAATGTGAGTCTAACCATGAGAAAACCTGAAGCCAACTGAAAACAAAGAACATGCATACCAAACATCTGGCCCGTTATATTTCAAAAATGTCAATGTCATAAAAAAATTAAGCCGAGGAACTGTATCCAATTAAAGGAGACCAAGACACAAGACAAGTAAACAGTCTGTGATCCTTCGTGGATGTTGCTTCTAGGACAAAATAAACCAAAATGCAAACATGACTCATGTAATTTCTTTTTCTTTTTTTGAAAGAATAAAGTTTTGTTGTTCTAGAGCCTTGGGGAACCCAAGGCTGAGGGGCCACATCTGAAAAGGGCCTTTTTGTGCTGGTGGGGACCCTGCAGCTTGGAGGTGGCTTGTATAACGGGCTCCTTTCCAGATAACCCACGACCCCACAAATCCATTAGTCTGTAAATAGATTCCCTAAATGCCTCTTAAGGATCCCACCTCTTAATATTTCACAATAGAGATTAAATTTCCTTTTTTTATTACCCATAATGAGATACATTTAATGAACAATTAATGAGTTGTTATCCCCAGTTCCCCAATGCCCCTCTTCTCTGCCCCCAATCAGCTGGACATCCTCCTCCATGGGCAGTCTGGATCAGTCCATGGGGTAAGGGATTATGGATAGCCTAGGAGTCAGCCTGGTTCCACCCACCTTAGTATGATGTTACTGAGGGGGGGGCGATGTCTCTGGGAATTCTCCCACACCATGACTCTTACAGTCTTTCGGCCCCCTCTTCTGCTCAGCTCCCTGTGACTCCTGTAATTTCTGAAGGTTAAATTTTATCTATATGTGAAATAATAATGCTATGTCAACTTTTGCCTCCCTTATTTGCTACTAATGATCCATAAACAAAAGGGATATAGTGTCTGAAACCAACACTCAAGTAGATAGAGGTGTCAGAGAAAATAAACAGGTGATGGAAGATCTTTGTACTACTACGAAAACTTGTTTACACTTGAAATTGTTCCAAACTAAAAAGCAAAATTTACCAAGCCTTCAATTTCAAGAAGGCTATGTGCAGACAGCATGAAGAACAAATAAGACATACTCAGACTACAGTCATTCAACTATACAGTTTGAAGTCCTACACAAAGGAGATACATGGAGATTCATTCTTTAAGAAAACATTCCGTGAGTAATATCAATCAGTACTAAAGTTTGTGAAAACTTTGTGTGGTTTCCGTGTTGTAGCAGACTGCAGTTCCTAAATGTGATCAGATCAGCAGACTGTCCCTCCTCTATCTCTTCTTAAAAATGTGACGTCAACACCTTCCATCAGGTCATAGGGAATATTTTAATTTCCTTTAAATCTTGACCACTATAATAATATAGAAGATGGCCTTACTTCTGAGGCTTATTCTTAAAGACCACTGAAAACTTGACCTTATTTCTTGGGTTGCTTGTTTTGTGGAAAAAGAGAAATGGTGAGGCAAAAATAAATGCAATAATAGCTCTTTTCCAGATCTATTGTTACTCGGGTTCATACAACCCCCTTCTCTCTCTCTCTCCCTTTATTTTTATTTCACTTCTATCTCTCACTTTCTCTACACTTTCTTTCTTTTACATTAGATTTCAAAAGCTGCAATAATAGCATATGGATGAAAGAATTAATCTGAGTTGAGCTTCCTGAAGACATTCCCACCATCTGGACTGCAGGGGGGACAGTGTTGACCATGGCCCCACCAAACAAGCAGAGTCCCTGCCTCGACTTTCCCCAGATATAACTATAATCAAGCAAACTTCATTACATGCCTGGACAATAGAATGGGTTAGCAAGTAGACATTTTGCTAACACTATGCACACCACACTTAAAACGCTCACTCTCATCCTGAAGTTGATCACGTAACAGTGGACTGCGTCAGGCACAGCACTTCCTTGTACACCTTTCTCGCCCCTAGGAACTCAGGCAGGGTGGAGCAACTTGACATCAGCTTGTCTCCTGGGTGCTTCATGTGCTCCTGATTCCTGACTTCCTTCAGTGCTCTCAGACACAGTAGTTCTGCATTCTTCAAATGTCCCACTCATGACCCATTCAAGCCTTCCACTTCCTGGAGCACCATTAACATTCAGATCAGCACGCACACACACACCCCACATGCCTCATGGCCTCAATGGTTTCTTCTTATATCATTGACATTGGACATTCTTTTCTATGTGTGAGGTAAGCCCCACACCCCATGTACACCTAGCACAACCTTAACATAACATTAAGTATGTCACAAGTTATTAATAAATAGCAGTTCATTTATCGTAAAGTACTCTAATATTATGATAATCATTTTCCTTTAATCCTCTACAAATAAGATATTTAACCAGTGTCCTTTTCCCTGATGAATGGAGTCTGACCTGGAGAATGGTGTATTGTTATAGAGGTAATGCTTGTGGTCTCTTGATTTGACCTAGTGCTACATTATCATTTATTCTCTTTTTATTTTCATGGGTGTGTGCACGTGTTCATATGTGTGCATGAATGTGTTGAAGTGTGGGAAGGGCATTGCCATGGCACACCTGTGGAGGTCAGAAGGCAACTTTCAGGTTGATCCTCACTTTTCTGCGCCATTTAAGGCAGACTTTCCCTCTCTGGAGTCCTGCTTTGCTGTCTTAGCTGTGTTCTCCACGAGCTCTGGACAATTCTCCTCCTCATCTTCCCATCAGTGTACTGGGATTACCAAAGCCTGCTACTGCTTCGTATTTGATGTGGTGCCTGAGAATTGAACCTGGGTACTCGTGCTTAAACAATGAATATTTTATCCATTGAGACTTTCCCCCAGACTTACCTTATCACTTTACAATCTGTAGACAGGTACCAGCTGCAAACGCACCATAGGACTAATATCCTGGGCTGAGAGTGCAGACAGCATTGCGTGGGCTTCTGAGCTTGGGGGCTAGAATCATGCAGGATAGCTTTTCTGCTTGATGGCCATGAGATCTTGGACATTTTATCTTCTTTAAGCCTTAGTTTTAGCGTCTTTAAATTGGGGATACTTCTCAGCCTGCCTCACAGAGTTGTAGAGAGGATTAAATAAAGCTTTAAAAAAATACTAAAACTCAGGCATCCAGCTAGAGCTTGAAAAGAGGTAAAGATTGGCCTATAGATCACCACATCCACTGCCCCTGCTCGGTATCAGCTTGCTTTGGGGAGCAAGGTCAGAGGGATTGTGTTTACTTTTCAAAGCCACCTTATATCTGAAAAGGTGCAGCTCTCCACAAATACAGAATGAGATCACAATCATGGGGCCATAACACAGCTGAAAAGTTCCTCAGGACTCTCTCTTCCTCTTCTTACTGATCCCTCAACTAGCCTCACTCTCAGAACAATTCTATATTCCCTCTATCCTTTCTTTTATAAACAAACATGAAGTTGAGAGGAAATACTCTAGTGTATTCCCTTACACTACCATCTATAGACACTTACACCTTCAGACAGATGAATTAACACTTTTAAACTACGAATGGTTTTCAGCATTCATGTCTCTGTTCAGGGACATTGAGACATAAAGAGTCAGTTAGCACAAAGTACTACCTAAAGTTTAATAAGTGATAACTTGAACCCCCTGTTCTCCATACTGGGGATTGAACTCAGGAACATCATGGATATTATACAAGCTCTCTATCACAGAATTCACACCCTTAGCTCTCCACCCAGAGTCTCTAAAAAAGAAGTTAAAAAAGATTAATACAAAACTAAAAGCAAGACCCCCTAGTTCCTAGGAAAGAAAACTAAGAGACACTCTTTGAAGATGTGTGTTGGTACATGGTCTAGAACTGACCTGTGTGATCTTGAGGATAAGAAACATAACTACCAGACCAGCCATGTCAGTGTCCTTGTCATGTGAGGGGCAGACGCCAAGGGGAAATCATGACTCTGGCTTCAGTCCTTAGCTCATGGTTTTGAGCCTTACCCCCAAGTCCCCTTTGCAATAACGGGGAGGTCAACAGGGGAGAGAAACCTACAAAAAGGATTGAGACGAGAGAGCCAGCGTGCATAACTTTGATCGCTGTCCTATGATAAGCTCATGTTCCAGGACACGGGCTTCAACTTGACACAAAACCCTCAGTTGTGTCACTAAATACGTTCAGATAATTACTTGGCCAGTAATCCACACCAAATCCCCACACTGCAATGATTCATTTTGAAAAGCTCCTCAGCAAGCACTAACTTGGAAACCTTCCCTACTGAATCTCTTGGACTGAGAAATGAAAATACTTTAAAGCTGCTAACCATGGGGTAGAACTTGAGGTGAGGTCATGTTTGGAAATAGGAGATGAACCAATAACAAAGATTAATGGATCCTTGGAAAAGCACTTTTAAACAATGTGCTCATGAATCTCGTGTAATTGTAAACCAATCAAAAAGGGCAAGAGATATGGCTGTCTCTTACTCATGTTTTGGGCCACCTTATGAAACAGCTGCCTCCTGCTGCCTTAGCAGCAATCCCAGGCCAATCAGTGTTTGCAAGCATAAGCCACAGTCTGGAAACTTCCTCCCAGTGGGGGGAGATGAGGAGAAGCAGGAGGCAGCAGCCAGGTTGAATTCATTGGAAAAGGAGTAAAGGACTGTGAATTACAGTGACTTCAAAAATTTTGCAATTCAACCTTTCACTCAAGTGTTTTAATGATGTCATATATCTGGCATAATCGCTTTTATACCATATCATGTCATTGGAATTTTGACTAAATAGTGCTAGCCTTCTCCATAATCCTGGCAAGGTGGCAAAAGACAGGTCTCCAGCAGTGATAAGCAACACTAAGCCTTAGATATAAGTGACTCAGCCTGAGAGCTACACTGGATGTGAAAGTTAAGAAGGCAGATCCGTGTGACTACTTCTCAGATGCGCCTGAAGATTAACCTCAGTGTTTGAGAAGAAACATTCAATACTCTTCCTGGGTTTCTGCTATTCAACAAAGTAAATATTTTCCAGTTGCTTATAACTTCCCACTATGGAGCTCATTCAACTGACCACCATGTAAATAAAGAAAAAAGTTAATTTCATAACAATTATTTGGAGGGAGTTTGTGTGTGTATGTGTGGAAATACAGGCACATGCATGTCATGCTGTGCATGTGGAGGTCAAAGGACAACTTCGCCTCCTTTGAAGCAGGGTCTCTCGTGATTCATTGCGCACCACTGCACTCACCAGCCGAGTTGGCCTGCCAGCTTCCAGGCAATTCTGTCTGCCTCCCAATTCACTCTACATGTAAGTGCTAAAGCATCAAACTTCAAGTGAGATCTGGGTATTAGAACTCATGCTGTGTGTCAAGCTATGGAGTCCCTGAGCCATCTCTTCATCACTTATTCTTTTGCTACAGGCAAAGTACCATAGTGTTTTAATGGCCTTTGGAGTTTTTTACCTGGCACATTTGCATATTTGCTCACACCTTTACTCCCACCCAGCACTTAGAAGGCAGAAGTACAAGTTTGAGGCCAGCTTGGGACGACAGGGTGAGTTCAATATCAGCCTGGGCTAGAGTGAAACCCTATCTCAAAAAAAAAGAAAGAAGGAAAGAAAGAAAGAAAGAAAGAAAGAAAGAAAGAAAGAAAGAAAGAAAGAAAGAAAGAAAGAAAGAAAGAAAGAATTACAAATTTTTATATTAATTAATTATTGGTGCCTAACAGAATTTATGTCAAAAAAGATCAGCAGTAGGATAATTTTTTTATCTCAACTACTGATAGTTTAACATCAAGTCCAAAACAGAGGAAGAGGCACAGAGGAACCTCAATTTTCCAAGTCCAAGCCATATGTGAGGTTAAGAGGGTGGCTCTTATTTAGAAAATCAGGCAAGATACAGCCACAGAACTGCGCCTAAAAGTAAAATGAGAATTAGTAACAAAATAGAATGTTCTGACATCTGGTAGAGACAGCTGCAAGAAAGAGGTAAA
>PVHP010014257.1:0-39598 GCA_004024765.1 Zapus hudsonius | reverse complement strand
GAAGGAATTGGGGGAGAGAGGAAGGAGGGAGAGGGTGGGGGCACTTACACACCAACCTAAATCAATAATGAATGATACCATAAAAATCTTTATTTTCATACAGCAAGGTCTCGAGGAAACTGTGGACATTGTCAGGTAAGAGAGGCCCTGAGTAGGGTAGGAGGTAGCTTAACCCCAAGACAAATTGCTCTGGCTATAAGTCTCTGTCCCAGTCATTGGTTGCTTCCCACACTAAGCTGTTGATTGAAGAGACCCATAAGGTCCCCAAAATAAGACAGATTTATGTTAAAATTTCTTGAATACCCACCCCATGGAAAAGGTAAGACCTTATTGCTGAAGAGTCCATAGACTGTCCTCACACAACACTGAGAGACCCTGCTTAATCCAGAATGGTAACCAGCTCCCAGATGGTAGCATGTGTAGTGCTGGAAGGCATTACCCAAGCTGCCAGGGGAGATTAACCAAAGATATTCTGAGAAAGCAGAGGGCATTGATATATAACACTGGATGATTCTATGAGAATGCTGAAGACTGGCAGAGACCAGTGAGCCAAGGAGTGATCATCCATGCAATAGTGGCACTAAACCTAGGTAGATAATCAATGTACTTGTTAATTGGCTAAGAGATCTGCTCAGAGGCAGGTAGCCCTTAACTGGAACTGGGGGTCCATGGTAAACCCATATGAGGACCAAGAACCTGGGCTCCAAGGGGAAACCCACTGACCAGAGATCTATAGAGAGGCTATTTCAGTAGAATCTCACCTAATCAACAATGCTTGTCTCATTTAACCTACACTGATATCACTCTCAATTGGAAATTCTGTTTGTATGTTTCAGAAGGCAGTGAGAACCATGGACAACCCAATCCCACCAATAGGACCTGAGATGTTGCCTTTTACCCAGGCAGAGATAAACCACCCATAACTTATGATATGAAGCCCAAATAAAATCTTTGAGGAAGTGGCAAGATGAGCAAGAGACCTACCTCCAAAGCAAGTCAGATAACCTGGGAAAGGATAATGGAGACAGACACCAAGGATACTCAACACAATCCATAGCAGAAATCCAGAGACTCTTAAGATCTCAACAGTAAAGCAGACCTAAAATTCACCCACTGTCATGGTTTGATCCAGGTGTTCCCCACAAACAAATGAATGTGTTCTGAGTGATAGATCCTCAGCTGATGGCAGTTTGGGTTTTACAACCTTGCTGGAGCTGTGTTTTCTGGGGTGGGCTTATGGGGGTTATAAGCCAGCTTCCCCTTGTCAGTGTTTGGCACACCTTCCTGCTGCTGTTTGCAGTGCTGTGGCAGAGGTGATATCCACCCCTCTGCTCATGATATCATTTTCTCTGCCAGGATTCAGTCTCCCCTCGAGTCCCTAAGCCTAATAAACCCATTCCTCCACAAGCCGCTTTTGCTTGGGTTGTTTCTGCGCAGCAACTAGAAAGATGACCGCAACAGTTTTGGTACCAGGAGTGGGGTCATCTGTTGCTGCTAGAACCCTGATCTTATAGCTTTGGGTCTTTTGGAAGTGATCTGCAAGAGGAATATGGACGGATTGGAAACCTCATCCTAAGAGGTGCCTTGCAATGCTGTGAGTACAGCTTCATGGATCATTCTGGTCAGAGATGAAAGACCTGAATGTAATGAGAACTATGGACTGTGAGGTTTGGCTTACCAGGGTGAGAAAGAACTTTGTCAGGACTGTGCCAGAAGCAGTTTGCGTGAGAGGCTTACTGTGTTCTGTCTGCCTGTGTCCTGGAAACCTGTGCAGGGTTGCTTGACATAAAGATAGACTGGTGTGAGCAGATGGAGATGGCACAGAAAGAAGATCTTTGGGTCGAAACTGCTGCCCGTTCACCTGCATTGTCTGAGAGATTACAGCCATTGAGATTGGGCCAGGTGGTCTGCATTGGAAAAACAGGAAGAATGCGGACTCTTTGAAGTAAAGGGCCTGAATGCTTTGTTCCCCCCTGGATTAACAAGTTGGTAGCCCACCTGGTTCTGTGGAGTATGGCAAATGGAAGAAGAGAGGGTCATTGGATTTGCAACACAGTTTTGTTTTTGAAAAATGGCCATTGGCGTGTGAAGCAGGTGTGCTAGGTTGCCTGCATGGAGCCCAATGGAGCCATGAGGATTAACTGTGGGTTGCAATGGAGACCCAGTGAATTCCAGGACTATGGATGGGTGCCAAGGCAAGCTGCCAGCACCGGATGACGTTTTTCTGGACTGTGAGTAGCCGAGCTGGAGGGGCAGAATCGAATCTCCAAGAAAGAGACTTGTTACTGGTTAGAATCATTGAACTTGGAGTTAGAGATTGATGGTGCTATGCTTGTTTTAAATCTTGTATTGGTTCAATCTGTTTTGGCTGTGTCTCATGTTTTGCAGTGTGAAGGTTCTGTGCCTTTACGGGTTTATTTTTGGTATTATGGCTCAGTTGAAAGCTGTGGGTACTTAAGAGTTGAGCTGAACACATTGTATTTATATCATGTATGAGTATTAGTTTGTGGGGGCCAGGGGCGGACTGTCATGGTTTGATCCAGGTGTCCCCCACAAACAAATGAATGTGTTCTGATAGATCAATCCTCAGCTGATGGCAGTTTGGTTTTACAGCCTCGATGAAGCTGTGTTGTTGGGGGTGGGCTTATGGGGGTTATAAGCCAGTTTCCCCTTCCCAATATTTGGCACACCTTCCTGCCGCTATTTCCAGTGTTGTGGCAGAGGTGATGTCCACCCGTCTGCTCATGCCATTATCTTCCCTGCCAGGATGGAGTCTCCCCTCGAGTCTGTAAGCCTAATAAACCCATTCCTCCACAAGCCACTTTTGCTTGGGTTCTTTCTGCGCAGCAACTAGAAAGCTGACCACAACACCCACCATGACTCAGGGATCTGAGCAAAAGAGGGGGCAGAAAGACTGTAAGAGCCATCATGAGTGAGAACACCCAGAGCCATAGCCCCTCCCAACCCCAGCAACAACACGCAAAGAAGGAAAAAATAAAACTGGCTACCTCTCCCACAATCCATAACCCCCTATCCAATGGTCTGGTCCAGTAAGCCCACTGAGGAGGGCCCCCAGTGGGTTGGAGACAGGGAGGAGGGAAATGGGTATACCATCATAAGACTTGCTCATACAATGTATCTAATTATTGGCAATAAGTATGGAAAAAAATCACATATACTTGCAAAGCACTTTCTGAAGCATTATTCCACTTTGTTTTCTCAACAATGCAATGGATTGCTGTCTCTGCTCCTCTGGCTGTGGCTGCTACTGCTACCTGCTTGCATTTCTTGGAATCCATTGTGAGCCAGCCTCTAAACTGAGCACTGTGTGGAGAATCCCCGCAGGGGAAGCTATAGCAGCATTTTACAGAGGAGAAAATCAAGGCTAAAGGCAAGGGGAGAAAACAAACTAGCCTAAAAATCAGATTCCTAAGTAGTGGGACCAAGACTCAACCTGGGGCTGACTGACTGATAAAGCCTCTGTCATCAAGCAGGTTCTCACTATGTGGTTTGTGCTGCCCTTGAACTCACAACCCAATCCCTGTCCTGAAAGCTGGAATCACAGGCTTGTGCTACCACATCTGACTTAAAACAAATGTTTATACCTTACTATCTGGATGAAGAAACACACTAAGAGAGGCACAGGACTTGCTCCAGACGTCATATCTTCTAGAGGTTAGAATCTGGGCCCAAATCCATATTCTCTTGCTCCAAATTCTGAGCTATTTCCACAGGCTGTCAGTTTCCTTATCTGGTGATGATGAAATGAGGTCTTGGTCTTCATGGACTACTTCCATTTGTGAGGCTGCACTAAGCATCTAACATATTTCATTATTTGATGTGCTCAAAACAATGACATAGGTCTTCATAGAAGGATTCTCGAGGGCTCAGTCTCCAAAGTGTTAATGAAGTTATCTTAACACGATGTGGCAGGACTTCAGATGATGATGTTGATGATGATAGTGGTGGTGGTGGTTTCCTTTCGAATTTTATGTGTTTGGATATTTTCCTTCCTCCTTCCCTCCATCCCTTCTTTTTCCTTCCTTCCTTTCTCTCTCCTCTCTCTTTCTTTCTCTCTTTTCTTTCCTTCCTTCTTTCTTTTCATGTAGCCAGGACTGGCCTCAAACTCACAATATAACCAAAGATCCTCATCCTCCTGTCTCTGGCTCCCAAGTGCCAGGTTAATAGATGTGAGCCACCATACCCAGTTTTGGTTTGATTTCTATCTTAGTCTATGGCCATACCACCCTGAACGGACCTGATCTCATCATCTTTCTTAGAAAATAAAACCTAAAAGCATAAACCATAGTATCATCTCTTAAAGGTAGTATTTATGGGCTGGAGAGATGGCTCAGAAGTTAAGGCTCTTGCCCACAAAACATAATGATCCGAGTTTGATTCCCTAGTGCCCACGTAAAGCCAGATGCACAAAGTGGTTCAGGCATCTGGAGTTCATTTGCAGTGGCTAGGGCCCTGGTACACTGATTCTCTCTCTGTCTCTCTGTGTGTGTGTGTCTCTCTCTCTGTTTGCAAACAAATCAGTAAAAATTTTTAAAAGGTAGTATTTATCCTTATATTCCAGATGAGGAAGCTGAAGCTGAGCAAGGAGCAGTAATACTGGCTGACAGTGCCAGCCCACCCATGTCCTGGGCTACCTCCTGGGAGTCTCACTTTTCCTGGGTGAATTTGAAATCTCCTCTGTGACAATGGGTTTGGCTTCTTGGTCCCAATATCAGTGCCTGGGGCTTCCATGTCCTGGGGCCCCAGGCTTTCTTCCAGTGAGGATGGGCTCACAGGGCCATTTTCCAGGTGCTGGACTGCAGCCAGTCACTGTACTCCTCAGGGTTCATAATGGCCATGTGACCTCAGTCTTTTGTCAGTCATTCTTAGGAAGATAGAGGTGGCCATGCCATTCAGAGGGGCGGAGGCCCATTAGAAAGGGTATGTGTATCAGATACATGGGCTGTGTGAAAATGGTGAGGCATGCCCCCTTTTATACTATGTGAGTTAGGGGTAACATAGAGAGAGGTATGTAACTGCCTCTTATGTCTGGTTATTTATTTTGGAAATGTGATGCTATGTCCTATAAGCAAAAGTTTAGGGAATACTAATTTAAGTTCATGTTGAAAAACATCATCTGGCAGAAACACTGGGTGTGCCCTTAGAGATCATCAAATTCCAGCCTCCTTCCTGGAGGCAAGTGGCCTGCTAAAATGGAAACCTCCAGGCCCATTGGTGGAGAATAGTCACCAAACCTGAAAACCAGCTAATTTTACTTGGCAGCAGACTTTTTATGATGGAGACTAAAAAGATGAGGACGAAATACACCTGCTGCTTTGGTGAGGAAAACACCAGGGCTAGAGCCTGGTTCTAGTCCTTGGCTATGCCTCTACCAGCCTGAGTATCATGGAATAAGACACTTGAGTTCCTCATCTGTAATTGAAGGAGACAGGAAATGAACCAACTCACTAGAGAGACCAGTGAGTATACTGGAACTCAGCTCCCTTCTAGCTGGCACTAAACTGTGGTTATCAGAAAGATTGTGAGAGCCGTGGTAGGGGAGACTGTCTGGAGGCATGGCACCCATCAGTAACAACACACTTGGGCCAGGAAGACTGGGATGAGTACTAAGATATACAGGATCCCTTGCCACAAGGACTAATACAGACAGCCCACGGAGGAGGATATACAGCTGATCGGGGATGGGGAGGGGGGAGAAATTGGGGAATTCAGGATAATAATGCATGGTTTGCCCACTAAATAATGTAACTCATTATGGACAATAAATATATATTAAAAAAAGAAAGCACTAGGAGATGGGAAGGGCTTGATTTGGGAATACCGCAGTGTTCCTATCTATGATACAAGGAAGCATGAAGATCCTCAAGACCACTGCCCACATGTCTCCTGAGACTCTCACTGCCCTGTTGAAGACGAAGCCTCACTCGATGTGATCTGCTCTACCCAATGACTGGTTCATGCTGGAGTCCAAGGGTCCAGCCGTCCCATTTGACCAGGGACATACTCAAAGGCTCCTTCTGTTTCAGAGCTCCTTGTACAAGCTGAGGCTAACTGCTCTGCACTTTTCCTTCTCCCTCTGTCTGCTCATGCTTACTTTGCTCTCTCAGTTATGATCCCCAAGAGCACAGCTCACTCCCCCCATAATCCCACCTACATGCAAATCTTTATCTCAGAATCAGTTTCCTGGGGACCTCACACACTGACTTAAAATCTCAAGGGCTTCCCATGGTTGACTGGGTGTAGCTTTGCTGTGGAATCTATGGACCATGAGAGTGTTTCTCATTTGATGAGTAAATCAGCCCTACTTTCCTACCAGACCAGCAAAGTGATCCATACTTTGTAAGAATCCTGGTTAAGTCTAAGGCTCTACACTCCCTGGGAAACATTATGTACTCACCATGTACCACTTAGTAGGGAGCACACAGTGGGAGCACATCAGTTGAGAGGCAAAGCTGAGTTTGCACTGCTGTGTACGTCCTTGGACATGTCACTTCACCTCTTAGAATTCTCATTTATCAATAGTACGAGGCAACCCCAGGAATTTTGCTAGAATTGTATATCTAGTACATGCTTCATAGCAGTGTGGCCTTAAAGATGGTTTATGTTATTAGTGATGCTGAAATTGCAATGACAATAAACATTTGTTAGTCTGTATTCTGCAGAGACCAAAGTTGGACTGATTGGTGACTCTGTGTGATTGTCAATGTGAAATATGAGATAAAAGCAGATGCAATCAATTTGATGCTGCCGGAATCATTGAGACCTCTTCTGCTTAGTTGTTGGCCTTTACCATGGGCTGACGGTGCTTTGCTTGAGCTGTAAGCATACAGTGAAGGTAAGTTCTGCCTGCTGTTGTACTTGGACACTCAGGGTTGGCAGAAGATACAAAATTGAAAAGTCCAAGGTTGGCTTCTCACTAGGGATGTGACCTTGGGAGACTCAATGTCCTGAGCTTCAGTTTCCATATCCACACATGTATTCCATTAGTTGACATTTATCATACAGAGATCATTCTAGAACAGTGGCTCTCTTATGCAAGAACTAAGCAGTGAGTGAACCAGAAGCAAGCCAAGTAGACATGCTGAAAGGCTGGGTGTGTGCTATGGGGCATTCAGGTCACACGGGAGCCATAACAACAGGGACATTTACCAATCACTGAGGATGGCTTCTACCCACACAGGGTCTGGCTTCCAGCATCAAAAATGTCCAAGAATAAATGAGACAAGATCAGATGCTTTCAGGGTGGTGTCGCCATAGACTCCCATACAACCCAGTGATCCCACTCCTGGTCTATTCCCCAAGGACTCCACACTTCACTCCAGTGATATTTGCACATCCATGTTTATTACTGCTCTATTTACAATAGCTAAGCATTGGAATCAGCCTAGATGCCCATCGACAGATGAACACATAATGAAAATGTGGTCTGTATACACAATGGAATTCTATTCAAAAGTACAGACAAATGACATTATGAAATTTGCTGGAAAATGGATGGACCTGGAAAGAATCCCATTAGGTGAAGTGACCCAAGCTCAGAAAGACCAAAACCACCCCTTCTCTCTGATCTGGATTCTAGCTTGTAATAGCTATAAGTACATATATAAAAGGGCAATTGTGAGTAAAACCTACAAAGATCAAATGGTAACCAAGAACGACTATAAAGGGATGAACAAACAGCAAGAGGGCTGAGGGAAAGGCAGAAAGATGTACATGATGTGTCAACTGAACGGGGGAGTCTGGGAGGGGGAGGGGAAAAGAGAGGGGGGAGGAGAATCAACTAAAACAAATGTATTTAAAAATGCCAGCATGAATGATATCTATATCTCTGGACACCAACTAAAAAACCCATCAATATTAGAAAAGAATATTAAGAAAAGAATACATGAGAAATTTCATAGGACAAGCTAGGGAAAGCTCTTGAGTTGAGGGCACTCTTTTTTTTTAATCTTTTCTTTTTTTAAAATATTTTATTTATTCATTTTCAAGCAGAGAGAGAGAGAGAGAGAGAGAGAGAGAGAGAGAGAGAGAGAGAGAGAGAGAGAGAGAACGCACCAGGGCCACCACCTTGTGGGTCTGGCTTATGTGGGTACTGGGGAAGTGAACCCAGGTCTTAGGCACTGGAGGCAAGTGCCTTAACCACTGAGCCATCTCTCCAGCCCAGGGCACTCTTGATCTAGGTCTTAAATGCAGGACAAGAAAAGGGTAGGAAGAGTTGGCAGGAACATATCCTCCACACAGAGAGAGGCAAGAGTGAGCAAAACTTCTGGCATGCAGAGGAGCATGTGCGCAGGGAGAGCTCCTTGCAGGTGCCAACATGTCAGAAATGATTAGGGAGAAGGTTATTATTGCGTCTTGCTACCTTGATGTATGTATGTTATAGGTTTAATTGTTGTTGTCATGGCTTGAGATGTATGTCTAAATTGCTGGCTCATGATTGGTCATTCATAAACTAAAGTATGCATGTGAACGTGAAGCATTAACTCTGTGCATCCAATTATTTGATGGAGTCATTCATCCCACAGATCAATGCTAATTACTGCTCAGAGAGTACTTCCTTACTTTTATTCTTCTGCAGATGGTGGCTCCTTGGGGGACCATGCTCTCTTTGCTCTAAATGTGTGCTTCTGGCCTTTGGGGACACTGCTCAGTGTTGCTGGTGGGGAAGGAGCCTGGGTTTCTCGGCCATACTTCAGTGATGTATTTAGCAGCTCCTGCTTTCTCCTTTTCACACCCACCATAGGTGCAGCCCCTCATCCACCTGAAGGCTGAGCAAGGTGCAGAGGTGAGGCAGAGACATGCAGGGACATGGGGAGAGCGCATGTGCAGAGAAGGAGGTGAGGAGCAGATGGGAGAGGTAACTGCAGAAGGTGTCAGCCAAAGAGGAGGGAACAGGGCTCTGAGGAGCAGATGGGTGACAGGGTGGGAAGGGAGATGCAGGTTTTGTCAACACAGGAAGGAAGAAAACGAAGTGAGGAAACACTGAGGGGAACGAAAGGATTAAAGCGATGAGGAGGTGGAGAGAAGGAACCGGGCTTTGGGAAGACAGAGGAAGAGGACAGGAAAGGTAGGGCGGGAGGAAGGTGTAGGAAGGAGAAAACAGACTGTGTGAAAAGACGACTTTAGGCAGGAATTCTAGGCTCAGAGCATTGCTGAATGGCAGAAAAGAGAATGTCTGGGCTTCTCTGACTTGCCAGCCTGCACCCCTCTCTGTTGTGAGGAGGTGTCATCCTGTGTCAAAATATTCAGTGATGATGCATGAATTAACAGAGATCAATTTGTGCTCAAGAAGTCTTGCAGGAGCACCCCAACCCACAGATCAAAGCCATCAGCAAATGAAACAGTTCATCCAATTAACACACACCCAGCACCTGGCTCTGCAGAGCAGGTGACAGGGAGATAGGGCTGCTGTCCTGGTGGGGATTTGGGTTAGTTTGCTTGTTTGCTGCTGTCTGGGTATTTTATGGGGGAAATTGTCCCCAAGATGTGCTGTGGGCTCGGCTTAAAGGTCATCACATCCCCGAGTTTATAACAATCATGAAGCTTTTCACTTGAAATCAGTTTGTCACTCTTCTCCCCCAGCTCTTCAATTCAGCCAGCGTTTCCATGGTGGCTTTTTAGAAGTAGGACAAGGGGGTCAGGAATGTAGCTCAGTTGGTAGAGAGCTTGCTTAGCATGCATGTAGCCCTGGGTTCTATCCCCAGCACTGCTTAAATCTGGTGTGGTGGTCCCTGCAATCCCAGCAATCACTGGGGAGGTGGAAGCAGAAAGATCAAGGTCATCTTTTGCTGCATAGAGTCTGAGGCTAGCTTGAGATTAATGACATTCTGTCTCAGAAGAGAGGTGGGGAGAAGGGTGGAATGAAGGAAAAGAAGGAGGGAGGGAGGGATGGAAGGGAAGAAAGGAGGAAAAAGAAAAGCAAGAGAGAAACAAAAAGTACCAGGGAAGCAGACGAGCAACAAGGTGGTGCTCTTCTAAGCCTGTGGCCGGGGTTTCTGCCTAGAGGTGCCAGTGGACAGGGTTCTGCCCACATGACAAATGCCCCGAACTCTAACATTTGGAGGTAGGCTTGTTCTGGGCACCTAGGTTAGAGCCCCTATCTAACTCATGAATACACTTGATTATCCATGTCTCCCTTCTTTTGTCCTCGCCCAGCCTCCCTCCTCCTTCTTCTTGCCCACACTTGTTTATCAAAATCTCACTATGTGTCAGCACAAGTTGAGCTTGCATTCTGGTTGGAGGAGAGGAGCACTACCCACAAGACTCTATAGTAAGACTATAGAGTTAGCCTAGTGTGATGGTTAAGTTTATTGTCAATTTGACCTGTTTAATAATCTACAGTCATCTCTGAGCTGCCTGCAGAAAGGATTGACAAAAGGAGGGGGTCCCTCCTCCAGAGTTGCCCTTCCCCCAAGTGGGCCTTCCAGAAGGGGACTGGAAACAAGAAAGCTTGGGAGAAGGAGACCTCTTCCTTCTTTCCTCCCTGCATGGCTGCTGGTGCTGGTTCGTGACTTGCACTCGCATCCTGCTCTCCTACCCTTCCTGGACATTGGAACCCAGTTTCCTGGGCCTCACATCATGGACTGAAGAGCAGCCACTCCCCAGGGAGCCTTCAGGCCTTCTGGGCTGGATTGGGACTGCTGAGCCATCCAGTCACATGGACTGAACAGCTACTGGTTTCTTCACCTGTGGGCCTGCAGACTGCTATTGTTGGACTGTCGTAAGCTACCCAATAATTCCCTTTTACTACAATCCGTTCTATCAACTCTGTTTGCTCTAGAGGCTTGGGAGGTCTTCCTGGGATTGAGGAGTTGTCTCTCTGACTTGGACACTATGGGGACCTTGGGGCTGCTTGAAACAGATTCTAAGGACGGGTGGATTAGAAACAAGAATGATTTTGGGAAGTTGGGAAGTCCGAGATGAAGGTGTTGGCAGATTCAACATCTAGAAGAGCCTGCATCCTGGTTCATAGAAGGCCTCATGTTGTATCCACATGGTAAAAGAGAAGAGGGAGCCCTCTGGAGCCTCTTCTGTAGGGTACTGTCATGGTTTGATCCAGGTCTCCCCCACAAACAAATGAATGTGTTCTGGGTAATCGATTCTCTGCTGATGGCAGTTTGGATTTTACAACCTCGATGGGGCTGTGTTGTTGGGGGCAGGCTTTTGGGGGTTATAAGCCAGCTTCCCCTTGCCAGTGTTTGACACACCTTCCTGCTGCTGTTTGCAGTGCTGTGGCAGAGGTGATGTCCACCCCTCTGCTCATGCCATCGATGAAGTCTCCCCTCGAGTCCATAAGCCAGATAAACCCATTCCTCCACAAGCCGCTTTTGTTTGGGTTCTTTCTGTGCAGCAACTAGGAAGCTGACCGCAACAGGTACCAATCCCATTATCCAAGTTCTGCCCTCAGAAACTGTCCATCTACCCCAGGCTCTAAGGCTAATGCCATCACCTGGGTAATTAGTCTTAGTGTGTGAACTTGAAAGGGGCTTCTCTCTTCTTCCAAATGTCGTTAACTTTGGATGATACATATGGAGACCTTGAAACCTCTCTTTGCACAGTGGCTTATCTCCCATGTCCTGTGACCTGTTTGATGTAGGCTCACCCTATGACCTCCTCAGCTGTATCTACACATCAGCTTTTGACAGGTAACTTCTTGGATTCCCCCTGGCTAGACCTTCAAATCTGGTAGGCTGGGGCTCCTTGTACCTTTGTCTCGCTGCTCCCCAGACTCCAGAGATGCTCAAGTTAGCATTGTTCATTCCCCTTTACAGGTCAGGAACTGCAGTCATCAGATCTTGTCCATATTACACCCATCATACATCCAAGAGTGGCCGAGTTAGGATGGAGACCAAGGCCTGTCTGACACAAGAACTGTGATTTTTCTCCTGGCGTCATTCCCTCCCTCACTCACAGGTACAGTAGGATCCTAGCAAAGCTGACACAGAGAACCAACACAGAAGAGATGGGGAAGAACTTGTTTCATTTGCCTCATCTGTGTACACAGGGACTGGTCCCTTTGGGAAAGTCACCTCTTCAACTTCCTCCTGACAATAAGTATCATGTCAATTATAGGGACCTTTGCCCACATAGCAGAATTTCTAGGAAGCTGATCTTGGGAAATGGGATATTTAAAAGATTTCTCAAGCGATTCTTATTATGAACATTTAAGACACTTTGGGGACAGTATAATAACAATAGCTGATGTCACACTGACAGCTATTTTATTCTACTAACTTCTTGAAGATAATAATAATTATTGTTATTCATACTGTATGGATGGAGAAAGCGAGCATAAAGAAGTTTAGAGATTTTTCACAAGGTCCCACACAGCCAAGTCTGACTATAGAGCCAGCATCTACCTCCCATGCTGAGTTCCCTTTCAAAGCAAGGAATCTCTTCTGTCAAGTTCATGCACAGGAAAAATTGGCAATCGCCTAAGCGGTAAGATCGAGAACCCTTCAGGAAAAGGGAATTTGCAATATATAAGTAGTGCCTTGGATTTTCACTTCATCAGAAAGCATTTCTATCCATTCAAAGGTGGCCCAGAACACTGTACTTGAACCTGGTATCATCCATTCATACCTCTGGTGAGTGATTTGGTTGGTGATGCATGTCCTTGGGAGGAAGAAAAGAAAAGTGACAGTCCCTCACACAGGAGGAGGGACATGTAGCTTCGGATTGACACAGTGTGCAACATTTTGAGGGGAGGCTGCTGGAGCTCAACTGAATCCCTGGACTCTGGCTTCCCAGCCGTAGTCACTACCTGTATATCTGTTCTCTTCCCCGCTCCAGTTCCTAAATGCCTGCCTGCGTCAAGTTCTGTCCTCACATGCCTACCTGCAATCCTCACGCCTGTTTGGATTCTTTTCATGGTGCATTTTAAACATTTTATCGACAACCTCCATACTTACAGATAATCTACCATGATCAAAATTTCCTTCCATCTCCCTCCCTTTTCCCTCCCCACAGGATCCTCTTCCCTGCATCTCTTCTTTCTACCCAGTCTCTCTTCTATTTTGATGTCATCATTGCTCCCTCCTATTATGCAGGCCTTGCGTAGGCAGCATCAGCCACTGTGACGCCATGAAAACACTGACCACGTTGTGTCTAGAAGCCAGCATTGCAAAGCACTCCTCGTGAGATTTTGTTGTTACTGTTTTTCCATATTTACAATTTCCATTTGTTTCATCATTGTTATCTATTTTTTTTGGTACAAAGCAGACTTTCAGTATTGAGACAAAGTCATACCTTCCTTTCCTCCCTCCATGATGTTCAGAACATTCCTTACCTCCTGACAATGCTTGGAAACATAATGCTTTCCAAACTCGATGTCACAGGAGAGGATCTGAAGAATATGGTTCAGTATGTCTGGGCTGGAGTTGAAGAACTTGTACTTGGGTCAGGCTCCAAGGCAATGCTGCTGCTAAGTAAGAAGCCTTTAAAGTATTCCTAGAGGGAAAGATTTGGCAGCTGGATCTGCGCCTCCTGAAATGCTTTCTTCCAGGCTACGTCAGTCAATAGCCTCATGTGGACTTTGCACTCATTAAGAAAATTACTAGATATAGTTTGATCCAAACCAACTTAGCGCATCTTTATTCACAGCACCAGCCTAAATATGATAACAATATCTCCACCATAAGCCACACACATGGTTTTGCCCCTTAAATATTCTCCCACCGACATATTGACTGTGCAAGAGAACTAAATGAAAATACTTCCGTAGTATTATTACTTTACAGATATCGTGCCTCTTCTGGTTAAAAGATGATATCATCCTGTGGAACACAGTTTCTGCTCTTGCTGATAGATTCGGGGATCCTGGGCTGTTCTACTTCTGTTCCTGCTTTAATGACCCTTTAATGCTGACGCCAGTGCTGTGAGTAGATGATGAATCAGGGCACCTCGAAGTGGGTTAGCCAAGGGCTCGAGTCCATTAAAACACCGAGAGATTGGTTCTGATGAATTACACCTGGTCCTCTTACCTAGTGCCCGTTTATCTTGGATTCCGAGAGCCTGCTATCCACTGTCATTTGTGCTCTGCCTGCACAACTCCATTTCCCACTCTTTCACGTCAGACTTTGGATCTGTGGGCATCTGTTCTGATACCAAATGGTTCCTATGAAACTCTTCCTAACGCTTCTTGTGGAGGAGAAGTGATGGTTCCTGCATGAGTAAAGCACATTGCCTGTGGGGCGTCTCATAATCCCATCCTCACCAAAAGTGAGAGTGAGAGCTTTGACCAAAATGGAATCTCAGTTCTGTACTTTCTAGCCCAGAAATGGGCAAAGGATTGGAAATGTGCCATGCAACTGTGTCTATCCATCTCGCTATATCTATCAATCATCTCTCTAGCCTAGCTATCTTATTATCTGTCTATCTACATATCTATTTATCTACTTTATAATTATTCATGTGTAATGAAAGTATTTGAGTATATACACATCAAGCTACTGGAAATGCAAACCTGGTGGAAGATTTAGTCAAAGGAGCCAGTTTGAAAGGAATACAACATCGCTTTCTACATAGTTGCAAAAGGGAAATTTAAAGAAAAATGGCTTTGAAGACACTGGTGACCCAAGCATAAAGGGTAATGGAGTCAGTTGCACATTTAGCCTTGGACTGTGCATGCTACCACCTCTAAGTTAACAGCCCTTTTACTTGGGGTTGGCTCTGGAAGCAATTTTTCTCATGTGCGTTCATAATGGTGATTTAGTACAGGATAGCAAACAATATCCTTCACAAAATCTCCAGAAGACTTGTAATTCCTCCTCATAAGAAACTTTTTCCAATGCAAGCCATGGCCAAGATGCTCAAGGGAAACTCAGATAAACAAATTCTCAACTCTGGAGGGAAGAGGAGAGTATGATAGATTCAAACCCTGGTCCTAATAGCTTATGTAAGAGGGACCCTGGCAAGTTACCATATTTAGGCTTCAATCTTCTTAAACGTTGACAAAATGTTGATGTAAGGAGCTAACACATTGGAAATGTTTAACCTTATGTTTGGACATCATGGTCACTCAACAAACTGTGTTTTTTATTAGAATCTGAGCATGAAAATTCTCAAAATTACAAAGAATCTTCTTTGTCCAATATGATAGCTTTTAGCTACATGCGGCTGTTTACTTCTTTTTTTAATATTTTATTTATTCATTTTCAAACAGATATATATATATATATATATATATATATAGAAAGAGAGAGAGAGAGAGACTGAGACCACCAGGGCCACCACCTTGTGGGTCTGGCTTATGTGGTTACTGGGTAATTGAACCCAGAGCCTTAGGCATTGGAGGCAAGCGCCTTAACTGCTGAGCCATCTCTCCAGCCCTTGCGGCTGTTTACTTCTGAGCTTTAATAACAGTTAATAAAATCTAAAATCAATTCCTCATCTGTGAATCCTCAGTTGCTTCAGGTGGCTGACGATTCCTTTGGATGGTGCAGATACGGAGTGTCTTACCCAACTTTCATCATAAAAGTGAGCTTGATTGGAGAGAACTGATCTAGAGGGATGTATTCACTGTATATAATTTAAATACTGTGAGAAGCATTGTTAAAAGTGGGCTGATGCTCTTTGGAAGAGGCTCGGAGGACAGGTGTCTTGATTTTCTAAGCAAATCAGAAGGATAGACTTTAACAACGAAGTAAGCAGGTAGTGAAGTGTGGGGACAACACAGAAGATGTTGACCCTTCCAAATTGCCTGCACCCCCACCAACCTTGCCCATATGGAAGGTGTGGAAGGTGGACCGAGGAATCAGCAGGATGATGAGACCAGAGCCTGCCCAATGGGTAAAGCATTAACTCTCAGCTTCCTCTGAATTCTTTCCCAGTGTTTGTTCTTTTCCTGGTTTTAAACAGTTACTGTGTTCAGGAGAATCCTCTAGAAACAGAAAGAGGAACACAGAGAATAATTAAATGAGAAGCTTGCTCTTCTTTGCTGTCAGCCTAGAGGCCAAGGCCATGCATTACTAACTCTTCAGCTTCAGTACCCATTGCTTCTGGAGAATTTTCTGTGTGCTCTTCCCTCGGGAAATTCCACAACAAATCTCCAGCCCTTTGAGCAAACATTAAGAACCTCATGTTTTTTCAGTGACCTTGTTATGAAATGTATAACCATGGTGAAAGAACAGCTTCGAATGCAAGCAGCCTTTGGATAACTGGTCAACCTTGTCCTCCCCCCCCCCCTCTACAGAATCTGGTCTTTTGTTCCCTGCAGTGAGCAAAGCCTGAGGGAAAGGAACATGATCAAAGGCCCGGATTCCTTCAGGATGGTGAAGAGTGGACCACTAGAGGTCTATGTGGTGACTGCACAAGGGAATTACTCTGCACTCTACATCTGTGATTGTTTATTTGCAAGGAGAGAGAGAGAGAGAGAGAGAGAGAGAGAGAGAGAGAGAGACAGACAGACAGACAGACAGACAGACAGAATGGGTGTACCAGAGCATCCAGCCACTGCAAGCGAACTCCAGATGCATGTGCCATTTTGTGCATTGGGCTTTATGTGGGTACTGGGGAAGAGAGAGAGAGAGAGAGAGAGAGAGAGAGAGAGAGAGAGAGAGAGAGAGAGAGAGAGAGAATGGGTGTACCAGAGCATCTAGCCACTGCAAGCGAACTCCAGATGCATGTGCCACTTTGTGCATTGGGCTTTATGTGGGTACTGGGGAATTGAACCAGGGTCATTAGGCTCTGCAGGCAAGGGCCTTAACAGCTGAGCCATCTCTCCAGCCCAGACCATGACTTTTAAATGACAATTTCAGTAGTGAAGAAAGAAACTCTACATGATTAAGTATTAAAAACCATGATTCCAAGTTTAGAAGCACAAGACAGGCAGTTTTACCTTGTGTCTGTGTATGTGCAAATATGTATGCATGCATGTTTGTATGTATATAAATATGTAAGTGTGCTTATGTGTATGTATAATATATATGTGTGTGTATTGTGTATATGTGTATATATGTATGTATGCATGCTTGTATATGTATGTATGTATATGTATGTAAGTGTGTATGTATGTGTGTGGGAAAGGTTAGCATAAATGTGCGTTTCCACCTCATGGGTTTTCCTAGATGTACTTGTCATGTAATAAATAACAAGAGAGCACTGGGAAGACAGAAGTAGGAGGATGGATGTGAGTTTGAGGACAGCCTGGAACTACAGAGTGAGTTCCAGGTCAGCCTGGGTTAGAGTGAAACCCTTTCTCACAAACAGCTACAACAACAGAATGATAAACAGCCAGAGAGCCTTAAGTGTGCACTCCAAGGCTTGCCGTTCGCTCTGGCTGATGGGATTAGATACCTAATATTTAATGTTGACTCCAGAACTTGGAATAATTGAAACAAGGAAATGAAAGCCTTGGCCAAGGCTAACGCATGTTTCTTAGAAACATAAAATTTCGGCTTTGTACTTATCACAAGAACAGAAATCTGATTCTACTGAAAGAAAATTCATTTCACCCCTAAAACCCCTCTTTCTCCCTCCCTATCTCCATTGAGACAATACCTATAAGATAAATGTGTCCTCTAGTTCCCAGCATAAGGAAGATAAAGACTTGCAAACTCTACAAGTATGTTCACCTAATTACTGTAACTGGCATTTTTTAAAATTTGGCAAACCTTCTATTCAGATTAAACTACAGCCCAGGAGCCTTTTATTTGAAGCTTGTCGGTGAAGGTGTTAAGGGAGCTCAATTGTATGACTGCTGTACCTTTAATAACCCAAAGAGAAGTGTCGAAAGAGATCCCAGTATTTGCGTGCGAGTGACTTTTATATGGAAAAATCTAAAAATACCCACAGCAGCCTCTTTCCCTGTCTTCTCCCCTTGAAGCCAGCCCGAGACCTTTCTCTATTTAACCAACCAGAACGATGTGTCAGAAGTCTCCTGTTATTACCCTCACGTCCCAGTGCCTGGTTAGATCTAAATAAATAAATGAGTCCAGCCAGCATGTCTGGAGGCTCCGGCTCTGCTTAGTGTTAGGAATATATTTACCCATTTAATAACTGTTATTTATCCAGACATTTAATTGCACCATTGTAAGCACACAGGGAAACCCTTGAGGAAAGGTAGCTCAATTGCTAAGATGAGACAGATATTTAAAACTCCAGTTCTGTAGCCCGTCCTCCTCCCAGAGTGAGTTTTGGAGTCTGGGATAGAGGAGAATTGACTCAGAGTGATAGAAACCTACAAAGCAGGCTCTTGCGTCCAGCATGGGAGAATGTACTTGTGAAAGGGAACCACGGGAGGCAGAGATGCTCTGAGGTTAGTCTGTGGGGAAGTCAAGGTCAAGGAACTTTACCTAGGACCAAAGCTTCACTGGGTTAGAGACCAAGATCAAAAAGTCTACCTGTCAGTATCCGACCACCACAACTCCGCATCTTTAGAGTGTGCCCATCACGGCAGCAGGGGCTCAAGAAGAGCAGTCATGAGGGTGGACACCATGGAAATATTCTGAAATCTTTGAATCCATTTTCAGCTTTGCTCTTTGTCCTTTTGTCTGTCCCTCCTCTGTCAGTCTCCTGGACTTGGGGTTTTGTTTTTAGCTGTTATTAATCCCTTGGCCCTGACAACAGATGAAATACTCACCTGGCTCTATGCACGCCCTCTTACGTATAGTTCCCCCACGCATCCAGGTACTGGCATCCAACTTTGAGTTGTTTCACTTGGTCCACGGATCTAGGCACTCCATTAAAAAGAGCATCTACACCTCTGATCTGGAGCTTCTGGAATGATCTAGAAGCTTCATCTTTCCTGTGATTTCTGTTGCCCTTGATGGATGCTTCTGGATTCTTTCAAAGGTTATCTGAGGTTTTGAATTCTTCCTTTTTGTCTAATTTCTTCAGATGGAGCCTGCAGATGGTGTCTTTCTGGTTTGTGCTATGACTTTGCCCCAGTGTCTTTTGCAGGTGGTGGGTCAACCTACCATGTGACCCCCCCCCATGCTCTGTGGCTGCTCAAAACTCTCAGAAATCTGGCCTTGGCAAATGTCCCAGGTAAAACCAGAGAAGGAGGGGTTGCTCAATGGTTTCACCAGCCTCCCTACGAAGGATAATGGGACAGCCTCATTTTCCTAGCAATACTTTCTTTCCATCTGCCATTCCTGAATCTGGTCAGTCTCAAAGGACCTCACTTCTTCCTCATGGATAACCTTTTGGACTCAATAAGTCTTGGAATTTAATGGACATTAATGTCCCTGACTAACACTGAACAACTGGCTTCTGCCCTTTGTCCAGCTCTTGTATAGTGAGTGAAGGACATGGAAGCCGAAGGCCTCTGTCAGTCCATAGCACACAGAACCACTTAGCATCAACAGTGCACAGGATGGTAAATATGATCCATAGAGAAACAGGTCAGAGGACACCATTTCTGGCATTTTCTACTCAGAATGTTATGATGTCAGCACATCAAAAATACCCACAATACTTAGGGTGAAGAAGCCTGCTTGCTTTACCCACATATGTTTTTTGGACCATCCAATCCATTTTGATGTCACACCTATGACATCCCTTGGAACTAGTGTTACATGGAATGTACTTAACAAAAAAATACCATTTGGCCAAAGTTTTAAGTCACACACACACACACACACTTTTTTGCACAGACAGACATTGTTCTCTGTTTAATTCTTCCCTTCCAGACCATAGTCTCTAGAAAACACAGCCCTTATCACTCACTCATTCCCACAGGGACTTCTCAGCCCCAGTGGAACACAGGGACAAACACAGGGGTGCACCATGCAAACCATGGGTCAGCAAATGTTTTTCTGTAAAGGGCCAGATGGTAGCTATTTCAGGATGTACAGGCCAGACAGCCTCTGTCACATCAGCTCAGCTCTGTCATTACAGCATGGAGGGAGACATTAACAATACCGAGACAAATGAGTGTGGCTCTGTTCCAACAGGAGTTCTCTAACGAATACTGAAATATGAATTTAATGCAACTCTCACATGGTACTCAGCTTGACTCTTCTTTCGATTTGTTTCAACCATTTGAGACTGTAAAAGATATTGTAAACTAAGGGGTTATGTAAAAACAGGCGGCAGGCTGGTCTGGCCCATGGGCCCTAGCTGGCCAGCTTGTGTTTTGCATCATTAACAGGTTCCTGGAAATAGCATGAATATCTTGTCCACAAATCCTATCAGTAAAGAACCTATTCCTTATAGGATGAGATGAATTCTTTAGCAAGGCAAGTCTTTGAATTCTCAACCCCAGCTTTCTGAATAATCACTGCTGTCCTCGGCCATTTTCAGGGAACTGTGCTTGGAAGGCAGCCTGTTCTGGTTTTCCAGGGGCCCAGATGGGGTCGTCTCTGTTACCAGCATGCCTCTCCCTCTCTCCTCTCTCTGCAGTCAGAGATTTGTCATCTGAGCCCATTCCAGCTGGAAGCTTCCTGCCCACAGTTCTACGCACAGAGTTGTGTGTTTTACCAACAGAGACAGCATCTGCCAAGCACCCAAGACGACGGTATCGTGTTTGCCGCCTGTCACGGCTGCTGCGAGACACACCGAATCTCGAGTCTGAAAAGTGGATTTGATGGACTGACAAGACAGTCTTGTTCCCGCAAACACAAAGCTAGAACATCTGCTTTGCCATTAGCTCAGAGGCACAAGGGAGCCCCAGCCTTTGCACCCCAGGGAAACGTGAATGTGACCCACCAGCATGCATTGTCCATACAGGACACCCAGCATCCAGCTGGAAGGGTGCTTGGCTCACATAGAACATGAAGTCTGTGTTTGTTGGAGCAGAGAGTACACACTGATTTGGTGTACTCTTTGAGGAAAGTTCTGGATCCTGGGTGGGTGGGGGTCTGTGCATCTGTAGGCAGTGATTCTGGATGGTCAATGACCTGGTTCATAATGCTGGTGTTTGGTAAATATTTGTTGGGAATCTGTTGCCTGGTGAGCCTCATGTTAATGCTACTGATAGAAGAGTGGGCATGGACAGCAGACCTGTCACTCCTGGAACTCAGTGGACAAGGCAAACACATAACTGATCAATTACAGCACGAGATACCCAGGCTGGGGTGGGGTGTGTGCAGGCAGACCTGAGGGACTGACTCAGTCTCTCCTTCTCTCCTCTCTCTTCTACCCTCCTTTCCCCCCAGCTCCTCCGCTCTCCCTCTCTCTGTGTCTCAAAAGACTTTATGATTTAGAACAGCTTTGGGCTCCCAGCAAAACTGAACAGAAGGTTGGACCTCGGATGCCACACATGGAAGTGCCCCATTCCTCAATGCTGTGGCACATTTGTTATTGTCGCTGACCCTCTGTTGACACATTCGTATCATGCCAAGTCTGGAGCTTATATTGTGGAACCTTCTATGAGACTGGACAAATGTCTGATGACATGTATTTGCCACCATAGCAGCAACACAGAGGAGATTTGCTACCTTACAAACCCCTTGAGTTCCCTCCCACCCTGAACGCTTCTCCCCAAAACCACTGATCTTTCAACGTTTCTAGAATCTCCGTTGGAATCATGCAGTATCTGCTTCTTCAGATTGGTTTCTTTTACTGAGCAATAGGCATTTAAAATTCATTCATGACTTTTCATGTCTCAACAGCTCATCTAATTTCAGTGCTGAATAATATTCCACGGTCTAGATATATCACAGCTCAGGTACCTTTTCATCTACTGAAGGATATTCTGAGTACTTTCAAGTTTTGGTAATTATGAATGAAGTTTCTGTAAACATATGTGCCCAGGCTTTTGGATGGATGTAAGTTTTCAGTACTTTTTAAGTAAATATCAAGGAGCGTGATTTCTGGTTCATCTCATTGTGCATTCCCAACAGCAAGGAATGACAGTTCCCGGTGTTCTGCATCCTAGCCAACATCTAGTATCACGAGTGTTCTGGATACGGCCATCATAAGAGGTGTGCAGTAGCATCTCATTGGTATAGAACACTTTCCTATATTGATTTCCCATCTGGACATCGTCTTAGGTGTAGTAACCTCCTATATATGCATAAATATCCCGGGATATGTGTGTAAAATATCCTGGATAGACTCATCTGTTTGAGCATTCGGTCCTCAACTTTTGGCACTGTTTTGGAAAGTTCTGGAGCCTTTAGGAGGTGGAGCCTTGCTGGAGGTTTTGTAGCCTGGCTCCATTTGCTTTTTTCCTCTGCTTTCTGAGTGTGTGCACAACGTGTCCAGCTGACCTCTTGAACCTGTCACCACGCCTTCTCCACCGTGATGGGATGGATGCACACCTGAAGGAACTCTTTGTTCCCCTCAGGTGTTCTAGTCACAGCAATGAGAAGGCAGCTAATCCAGGTTATAAAGGCCTTTGCCCTGTTTTATTTTAAGAACTCTCTATTTTGGATAGCAACCTTTATCTGGTGTGGTAGTTTTGAATAAATGTTCCTTAATAGAATTAATTTTAATTGTGTTTATTAAATTGTTAATTGTCTCCAGGTTTCTGGCTGGAGGAAGTGTCACTTTGGCCTGGCTTCCTGGGGTCATGATACCCTTTCTAAATTAGATACAAAATTCTAGGGATACATATGCAAAACAGCAGCTGGAACCCCAGGTCTGGCAGTTCTGCATTTTGTGAATTACAGTGTTACAGTGTGCATGCTTGCTTGAGGTGCTGGTAGTGGGTTTCTCTCTTTGCTTGCTTCTGTGAAAGGGAGCCAGCCTTTTTCCTTAACTTCCCCTGGGTCTATTACGTCAATAAATACTTTCCTCCCCAAAATTGTGCCTGGTTTGGAGATTCATCCCAGCAGTGTGTGGCTGACTATGACATCCGGTAACTTTTATAAACTTTTTTGAAAAAAACCATCTGTGGCTTCTCCTTTTATCCTGTTGGTACTGTCTTTAACAAAACATATCATTCACCTTTCCAAACCCATTTTCTCCTCTGTCAAATGCAGGTGAAGACACTTAGTACTGCTCACTATGGAATCTCCTTTGCAGATAGGCTGCAGACAAGAGGTGTGCAGAGCATCATGCACCATGGTTGCTGGGTACCTGACAGGACCACCTTCTGACCACCTTCCTGTTTCTTGAGTTCTCTTTTCTCTGATGTCCCCTACAGAGACCCAGGACTGTTCAGCTTCTGATTTGTCTTTTGCTCATTGTAAATTTTCAGTCATCCACCCCTTTCTATCTGAGCCATTCACACTTGACACCAATACCATCCTCTTCTTCCCTGTCCAGTGGGGTAAAAGCTAAGCTCCCTCCTGTCCTGGGATCAGTGGCTGATTCATGGCAACTAAGGTCCTGAGCGCCTTCCTTTGCAGTGACACTTGGGACTGAGAACCTCTGAGAGTGACCTTGGTTCCCACTGGCTTCAGTAATGCTTTCTTCCTGGTATGGCTGTGTTGGCCCACTGCTCTGCCTCCCAGCCTAGTCCTGAATAATTGCAGGTCACTGGGATCCTGACTTCTGCCCTCCTCTGTTCTGAAACACAGAAGAGTAAGCTTGGAGCAATGGATAGAATCCTCAGATGATGGTGGGTGGTTACATTTGGACAGGCCTCGCCCAGGGAGTCTCTCTGTAACATGGGTTCACAAGAGTATCATGCACACACCTCTTGAATGACTGAATGTGCCTTTCCTAGAAATGTTTGTGGTAAAGAGAAGATGGGGAAGATGGCATGTATATAAAAAGGATATAAAAGGGCATTGCTGAGATTTTTCTTCCCTCTCTTGGGTGTACATAGAAATATATTCCTTGTACACACAGCTCATGAACTGATATCAATAAAGTATACCCAGATTTGAAACTGACATCCTTCAGAGGTTTGCAGAGTATAGTAGAGGACATAGAGGACCCAGCCTGGGGCCGAGTTGGTAGAGTGCTTGCCTAGCAAGCACATGGCCTTGGGTTCCATCCCCAGCACCAAACAAACCAGGCATGATGAAGCACACCTATAATCCCAGACCTTGGGAGGTGGAGGCAGGAGGATCAGAAGTTCAAAGTCATCCTCAGTTACAAGGCCAGTCTAGACTACTACAGAAGACTCTGTCTCAAAATAGATACATAAAAAAATTAGCAAGGAACCCAGCCCAAACACTTACCAATTGGTGTGGTTTCCTTATGGCAGAGATGGCAAAGGCAACTGGTACACAATAGCAAGGAAGTGTGCCTGAGAACTTCATTCAATGCATAAACACTAATGACTTGCTACTTGTGTCTTTCATTCCTACAGGCAGGCAGGCAGCACTGTTAGATCACAGCACACGCACCTGTTGAACCTGACCTCAGCCTTAGAATTCCTTTTAATAAGGCAACAACTGCTGTCGCATCCATATGAGAACTGAGCCCCCTTCTGCTGACTGCACACCCCTGAGGTAGGGGACTTGAGTTGGAAGGCAGTTTAACTCTGTCTTCCTTAAGCCTTGACATTAATCTTCTGCTTTTTAATTCTCACAGGTGAGCTAAGCATTTAGGGGAAATCACTTGTACAAGTGTGTTGTACTTTTAAGTATTTTCGTTTTTTTCATCTCATATTTCAGACTTTTTTATTGTCCATAATGAGTTACAATATTTAATGGGCAAACAATGAGTTGTTATCCCAGTTCACCAGTGCCCCCTTCAGCTGGATATCCTCCTCCGTGGGCAGTCTGGATCAGTCCTTGGGGCAGGGGACCATGGATAGCCTAGGAGTCAGCCTGGCTCCACTGGCCCTAGTATGTTGTTACTGAGGGGGGCCATGTCTCTGGATATTCTCCCCCACCAAGGCTCTCACAATCTTTCCACCCCCTCTTCCGCTCAGTTCCCTGAGTTGTGGTGGGTGAGTATTAAGGCTGCTTTATTTTTGAGAACTTAGGGGTCTCTGTACTACTGTTTTAGGTTGTGTTGAAAATCATTGGTGTCTGTCTCACTGGCTTATCCTGTGTTGACCTAATGGCTATGGCTATGGGTCACTTGTTCATCTCATCATTCTTTGCAGGGTTCCATATGGTTCCTCCAAGGTATGTCTGGGGTGACTCATCTGATCTCACTCTCTGATGGAGATTCTGTTTGTATCTTTCAGAATGCTGCAAGAGAGTGGTGGCTCATCCAACCCTACCAACAAACTTTTAAGTATTTTCAAAGCTATTCATGGCCCGTGAGGAGGCAGTTCATTTGGGCAAATGGCTGAGAATGGTCTTGGTACAGGGCCAGACAGTCTTAGGCTATTTCTGGCAGGAGGGGGTGTGTCTTAACATTTAAGGGAGTTCAGAGTAGACTGTTTATTATAGGATGGGCAAAATAGGTCTCTCACTCTCTTCCAGTGGTCCTCAAACCCTGCTGGGTATTAAAATCACATGAAGAACTGGTTGGTTTGCTTGCTTGTTTTGTTTTGCTTTGTTTCTAACTCTGATGTCCAGGTAGGTAACAACACTGATGATATCAGAAGTGGTAAACATCAAACAGCATTCCCAGTTCATAAAGGTCCCAGGCGACTCCCCTATGCTGCCAGACCTGGGATTACTGCTTGGGACACCACACTTCTTTACAGCTGTAGGACTGCCTTCCCCTCAACCATGTTCCCAGAACTCATCTGCCTCAGAGTAGCCTTATGAGGCTTTTTGAACAGGTCCTTACTACCTTATTAGACAGAAGAGGGAACTAAGTGTAGCTGTTACCTTCTCGTTGCTGGGGCAAAACACCTGACCAAAAGCAGCTTATGGAGGAAAGAATTTATTTCAGCTTCCAGTTTCAAGAGGAAGTGTCATCAGGGAAGGAAAAGCATTAAAGAACAGAGGCTTGGCATCACATGTTGTCTTGTCAGCTGGGAGGAACAAGAGTGAGCAAGCTATTGAACCCCCAGCATAGCTAGACTAATAAACCTCAAGGTCCATCCCCAGTAACACCTCTCCTCACAATGGCTCCATCAGCTGGGGATTCAATATGAGGCTTAATCACAGATACCACAATAATCCATGGACAAGTGAGGTGAATTATCTAATCTCAAATGGTGGGATTTCGCAGCTGAGTCTCAAGATCTTATCTTGAATGGCAGGAGATGTTGTGTATATATATATATATATATATATATATATAAAATATATAATATTTATAATATATAATATATATTTTATATAATATATAAAAAGATTCTGAGGGATGGATTAACATGAGACCGTTTTAAAAGCCCCAGGTAGGAACACACACACACACACACACACACACACACACACACACACACACCAGCATAGCAACTAAGAGTGTTAAAAAGTGAAATAAAATCAACAGCCCTCTTGTCCCAGTTTCAAGATGGCCCAGAAGTTCCTTTGCAAGAAAGCTTCCATGGAAGAAAGCGTGAGAAACACACGGCCTTTATGAAAGGGATAGACTCACGTAACACCATTTTCTCAGGCTGAGTCTCAAGGTTCAGTAGCTCACATAATGAGATTATTCCAACCTGGAGGCCAATTGGAAAAGCAATTACAGACCATTAAGGCCCCGTCGCCTAACTCCTCAACTCTGCCTCCCTCATCCCCTGTCCTGCATCTATCTCCCTGGCCTACCTTCAGTTTGCAAGTGAAGCCTGTGAGAAGCTGGGTGCCACACAGACTGCAAAAAAAATTCCCAGGAGAGAAAGCCACCTAGCCCTTGCTCAGTGATATTTTGAACAAACCCCTCCACCCAGAGAGGAAAGGCTGCACACACATGAAGTCCATGGGCCAAGCATGGGTGCCATGCTTTGTGGGAACTATCTCATTTAACCCATTCAGCTACTTGAAGGCCCCTCGTGGTCACTCAGGGCTGCTAAAGAATTCACACGTGTCGCTCCCTCCCCAAGAGTTCATTGCAGGCATCACTAGTGGATCTCAGACCAGTGTCAGGGAGTCCCAGGAAAGCAGGAAGATCTCTTCTCATATGTGCTGGAGAACATGAGGTCTAGTTTGAGGAAATCTCATCAGGCAATTTTATTCATGAAGAAACTGAGGCGAGGATATGGAACTTGCTTGAAGTTGTCCTCTTGGGATGTGGTACGCGTGAGGTCAAACCTAGACTTCAAAGTTTCTCCTAAGACCAGCATTCTCAGTGGTCATGCCTTCCTTCCATGATCTGCACAAAGAACCTCTGGCAGCCAAGCTGACTCTCACTCGTCCTTTAGTACCAAGTTTAAGGTTACTTGCTACCCTTGCAGAGATACCATAACTACCTCTCCTTAGCCTATGAGGGTTACTTAGCTTTATTTCTATGTTCCTATCACACCTTGGACAACCTTATTATCATACAAAACCCCTATGGTACAGTTCGGTTTCTTATCCCACAAGATAATATCATGAAACTTTAACGGTTATATCTCCACTCTAAATATTTGGTACTTTGCCTCTGTCCCTGCTGAGGGAGCAGAGGGGTGAAGAGCATCTTGCTTAACTGAGATTATGTTGGTCATATCAACAGTATCATACAACTGAATTGATGGCCAGCTTTTAGATTTCATCACAGGCTCTTGAAATCAACAAGACACGAGCTTTGAAGGAAAAGGCTCTTGCCAACTCAACAGCAGCCCGTGCTCAGATCCAAGGGGGCCAAGAGGCTCTATCAGAGCAATTATTTTTTTTCAGTCACAATTTTTTCTTTCTTTTTGTCCATCCTCCTCTAATTCCTTCAACTTCCCTCTTATTTCCAACAAGTTTCTCTTCCATTTTGATGTCTTTTTCACTCCATCCATCATCAATGATGATGTTGATGGTCTCAGTATTGTTCAGGTCTTTTATTGGTAGCGACAGCTGCTGTGAGGCCTTAATGTAATGGCCACTTTGAATTTGGAAGATAGTATTCCAAAACACTCCTCCCCATTCTTGGGCTCTTAAAACCTACCCATCACCTCTTTTGCAATGTATCCTGAGTCTTGGAGGGTATGATAGAGATGTCTCATTTAGTGCTGAGCACTTCATGGTCACTTCTCAGCACTTTGACCAGTTACAAGTCTCTCCAGTAGTCACTATCATCTGCAAAAAGAAGCTTCTCTAACCAAAAGAAAGAGCAGCATTAATCTATGGGCATAAACATGAATACTTACAGGGCAATTTGATGGGTACTTCCTATATCCATTTAGCCAAGCAACAGTGGTAGTACCCTCCATGAGGGCCTATGACCTCCTCAGCCAGGCATGAATTTCCTTTCATAAAGCAGGCCTCAAATCCAATTAGAGAGCAGGTGGTTACCTCCATCACTAACATGCCACTATTGCACCAGTGGGCACCTCACATCTGGCTGGCCAGTTGTGTAGTGCACAGGGTCCACTGCTGGTTAAAAACATTGATGACTTTTCTCTCAAAACAGGCTGCATAGATCTTTCCAGCATTATGACAGCTAGCCAGCAGGGAACAGGGCCATCTTTTCTTCTGCCAATCAGTGAATTACAAAGTGATAGTTTCAAATCGGGAGAATAAGCTGTTGATGAGCACTCTGGGGAGAATAGAACTCACTTCTAGGGGTATAAAGGATTACCTGGGAAAGACCAATTCCTTCACATTACTCTATCTCAGGATGGCAGCTGGAGAGTAGGCATGATGGACAGAGAAGAGGACTTAAACTAGTTATATCCCCCTAAGATTATCAGAGTCTCAGGAAGTCTCAGTAGAACATCAGAAGTTTATATGTCCCCAAGAGGGATATGGAAATGACCAAGAAAGAGCTTCCATGAGAGTACATATGGATGGTCTGACTGGACCAGATCCACCTCATCAGATTGATCCCTGAGGTCCTCCCAAAGCACCATACTCCTTCCTCAGAAGGAAGCTCTGGGGTGGGTGCAGGCATTCTTGGCAGGATGGGTAGTTCTTTCCACCACCTGCCTCACTCCTCAGAATGGTGGCCTCCAGGACTCAGAAGGTAAGAGGGGTGTCTGGTATGCCTTGTTCATTCTTTTGCAGGAGATGAACTACTGGTGACTTTTCTAGTATTGTTCTAGGACTAGTGACAGACTTGAGGGGCAAATCCTGGGAGCTGACCACTTGGGAGGGGGTCAAGCATGAGGGTTTTACAGTGGAGAGGGAGCCTTTCTAAGACACTGACAGCTGGGAAGTCCTTTAAATGCCTCCAGAAATGAGATTGGTAGAGAAGTATGGGAGGGACACCTAGAACTTAAAGGTAGATAGAGAAAAGCCCAGGCTGAAGGTGTTAGTGACAAGACGGGACTTCGAGGTACTTATATATCCTCAAAGGTCAAATAATCACGAGCCACTCTGCTTTAAACTTGGATTTAGGACCAAAGAAGCTGATATCCATGGTTCAAAATACCAGCATGAAGACCATGGTTTTAAAAAGAGATGGTGGGGAGGATCCTGTTTGCTGTGCCAAATTGAGGGACGTGAATGAGAACTTGACTCTTGACTTTAGCGTGTGTCATTGTTTCTGCTTTAGGAGATGCCATTAGTCTATCATCACATTTTCTTGAGAACCCCTGGCTTTCTAAGGCTTGATGATTAACAGAGAGGGGAGTGTGAAGATAGTTGTAAGAACTTGGACTTCTCTTGGCTTCTCTCCCATGGTCTCTGGCCTCACCTTTGATGCAGATGTGGATAGATCCACAGGGTGGATAGATCAAGGGGGATTGTGGCTAGAATCCTTGAAGGGTGGGCAGGGGAATGAGAACTGCAGGCTTCTGAATCCAGAACCTTCCCCCTTCAGCCCAGGAGCAGGTGAGTGTGAGATGGTTGCTTCACATCTCTCATGGGTCCATTCTTTCCTCCCAAGATATTCCAGCTCTGAAGACCTGGAGAGTCTAGCTGTGAGGGTGAGCATGCCTTCCCTAAGGACTCATCACACATCAAGCCCCTCCTCCATGGGAACTGTGACAGTCAGGTGTGTATAGGGACCGCTCCTCCCCTTCCAGCCCCTCCCTTTGAATGGGAGGTGTCTAGTTAGAGCTACAACCTAGGTGCTAAAACTGATTGGTCAGATATGAACCAATCAGCTGTCCCTCTAACTCACCTGGGGAGGACTTAAAACTAGCTTCCCTGGAGGAAGTAAGCCCCTCTTTGCCCACATGGCAATGGAGTAGAAGGACTGCTGACCCAGGCCTCAGTGAGGTAAGGCCTGTACCCCTACTCCGCCGGGGTAGGGGGCAGGCTCCAGACCTTTCTCTCACGAACCTCTCTTTTTCACAAAGGGAGCTTTTCTGTTATCTTTTCTTGGGCTGTTTATCTGACTAAATAGTAAAAGCTCTGTGAACTCTCTGACACGTGTTTTCCCCACACTGGTGGCGAGAAAACTTTATGACTTCCCACATCCAATTTCCCCATCCAACTCCCCTTTTTCCTAATCTACTAAATTAGAATAAATGTGTAATTAAAATTTAATTCCGTCCCTGTGTACAGTTCTTTGGCATTAGAGGACAAGAACTCGGAGTAGGAGGAGGGGGAAGGGAGGATTCCAAAACTCTCTCTCTCTCTCTCCCCCCACGTTGCTTACTATTAATTAGCAGCAACCCGTATCAGAACTGAAGAGGAAGCTTCTCCCAGAATGGCTCAAGTATCGTGAGTGTGTGTGTGTGTGTGTGTGTGTGTGTGTTTATATATAAAAGAGGTCTGAAACATCCAACTTTGACTTTGAGTCCTCTGGGCTCTTAAGCAAATCTGAGCCAACAATATATCACTATAAAGCAGCATCTAATTTATTGATTGAGTCTCCATAAATGCCAGCTAACAAGGCTGCCACAAAATAATGTCCCTATAAAAGACCTGAGGCTTCTCCTGTGTGAATAAGGGCTGAGCCACACTTCTTCATTGAGTGAGCAAATGGAAGACTGTGTCATTCTGGCAAGTTCTACAAGCTGCTGACTAAGCCAAGGTGGGTGGGAGGGAGCCTGGGGTCTCTCTTAGACTGTCCACTAGAATTCCATATGCAGGAGTGTAGCACGACAATTCTGATCACTCAGGGCCTCTAGGAGAAAGTCTGGGGACCCAACACAGACATGTTCAAATATATGTCTTCAGTGTACTTGAACTTGGGCTCTGAGCTCCTTGAGGGCACATCTATATTTAACTATGGGCCCCAATGACTGGCACAAACATTTTATAGTTGTCAATTGGAATGAAAGTAAAGTGCACGTGTGTAGGTGAGTCTCTGAACTGAGTATTGCTGGTATGTGTCAGAGTTACTGTGTGGCATCCATGAGCAATGGAGTGTGACCCGTATTTTTCTCAGGGAAGGCTTTTGTAGTATCATAGTCAGTCACACACTGCTGGAATGAATCTCCAAACCAGGCACAATTTGGGGGAGGAAAATATTGAAGTAACAGACCCAAGGGAAGTTAAGGAAAAAGGCTGGCTTCCTTTTACAGAAGCAAACAGAGAGAGAAACAGCACCTCCAGAAGCAAGCAAGCAAGCACACTCCAAACTAGCAAACAAAAGGAACTCCAGGCTTGAGCTCAGACTGCTTTTTGCATATGTATAGCTAGAATTTCAGACCCAGGCCTCGGGGCTGAACCCTAGGATCTATCTGGCCAAGGTGACACACCTCCTCCAACCAGAACTGGCTGGAGACAATTTACAATTATAATAAACTTTTGAATCTATTGGGGGACATTATTAAAACTACCACATGTAGTGCTGGGAGTGTGCCTTGACAGTTTCCTTTCTGAGATCCTGGCCACCTCAGGTCTTTATCTCCAGCCCTGAGCTTTCCTTGCTCCCCTCAGGGGCCCTAGCAGCTCATAGGTGTTCCCCACCTGCCCACTCCTGAATTTTCTCAGGGGCAGGGGCACTTTGTGGCATTCAACCATAGGCAGTATGCATGCTCTGACTGGTCCAGTCTGGGGCACCTTGCCAGTCTACCTTGCCTTAGGACTAGGGCCAGCTTGTGTCAGAAGGCATCATATAAGAAAAATCTTAGGGCAAGGGTGGTGGCACATGCCTTTAATCCCAGCAGTCAGGAGGCTGAGGTAGGAGGATCACCATGAGTTTGAGGCCACCCTGAGACTACAGAGTGAATTCCAGGTCGGCCTGAGCTAGAGCAAGACACCACCTTGAAAAAAAAAAAGGAAAGAAAAGCAAATCATTAGGGGGAGAATTTCACTCAAACTTCCCATCTGAGTATTGGAAAGGAGGGAAGTCCTTGCGGTTCCCCAGCAGCCACAAAGGGGCAGCATCTTCCTCCAGGCCATCCTCTTGCACCAGAGGCAAAACTTTCCCATGGCCTAAATTCACACCAATGACTCCAACGGCATCTCTGCCGGTAAGCTTATTAATGGGGCCTTTCCCAGTCCCAGAATCTGCTGAATCTTCATGTTCACTTGAAGCTAAATGAAGTTTGATTTTTAATTCACCTTGCAGCCATAAAGTAAATCAGTGGTAGCAGCTTCTACTAACGCCTGTCTTTCTGCAGCTGCATAGCCTGTGTCCCCTGGGCTGGCCTGCTAAGTTGACATTAGCCAGAGGCAGTCTCCTCCACTCCTCAAGGGAGGATGCATCAAGTCAATTACACCTGCAGAGCACCCAGGGGAGCTTTGATCCTGCTGATGCCCAGCTCCTTCCTCCCTGGAGGAACTGAATTCACTGGACTCTGGGCACAGGAGCTTGTTGTGTGTATGTACATATGGTGTGCAATATGTGTATGCATGTTTGTATGCACACACACGTGTGTGTGAATGCATGTGAGGGTGTGTGCAGTGCATGTAGAAGTCAGAGGCTGTCTTCTCTATTGTTCTCCATTGTTCTCTCCCAGAACCTGGAGCTCACCTATTAGGCCAGGGTAGCTAGCTAGTAAGTAAGCCCAGGGATTGCCTATTTTTGTTTCCTCAGTGGTGCTAGGATTAGCACCCATAATTAATTCTCTAGGATTAGCTTCCATATTTGGCTTTTATGTGAGTGCTGGGAGCTCTAACTCAGGTCCTCATGCTTGTACAACAAGCACTGACCACGTCCCTAGCCCACGGGCACTGGAGCTGCTCAGAAGCTCTGCAGGTGGGTATAGGCAGCCGCTCACCACTGTACCAGGGTGCATCCTTAACCAGTATACTTACCTCAAGCCTTGACCTGTGGCTTTGATTCCTGCTTGCCCTTACCTGTGTCTGTTCTGAAAGGAATCTCTGTTCTTTTTGGGGAGTCTCCCCGTTCTTGGGCTGACTCTGCCTGGTTCTTATGCTTCTGCTCTCTTCTGCCCTCAGGTGGCCTGAATTCTGAGTAATCAGTCTGCTCACATATCTCATGGGTGCACCCCCTCTGCTTGATCCTGGCTTCCTTCTTCTTGGGAGCAAGTATCATAAAAGGAAAACAGTACCATCTTGAAGGCAGGAGATTCTTGGCTCAAGTGTTAGCTTGAATGCTCATTGTTTCTAGAACTTCCCTGAGAGTCAGTTTCTAATTCATCAAATTGTTACTACAACTATATTTTTAAAAAAAGAAGCCCACCTAAAGTTGAGCTACTTTGTCAAACATGACTTATTTTATTGTGTTTATGTTATTTGTTAAAATTTTGGGAGGAGGGTCAGTATCCACAGTTTGGGTTGGGCTCAGCAGGGCCGGCTCATCCATGCTGCTCAGCCCATGAGCGCTGTGGAGTCATCAGAAGGCAGCTTCATCCAAACATATGATACCTAAGCTAGGCTGGAGGCACTGGGCTTCATGGCTGTCCTTCTCCTCTCTGTCTCTTTCCCTACCTCTTTCTCTCCACATGGTCAATCCATACTTCTTATATGTAAGCTCACAGCTTCCCAGGTATGTGTCCAGGGAACAACACCAGGAGCAAGCCAGGTGTAGGTTTCATACCCCAGATCAGAGTTCATGCACACCTTCTACTTCATTCTCTACATCAAGGCAATCACAAGGCCTTTTTTGGATTTAGAACCTGAGGAAATAGGCCCCACCTCCTCAAGGTATTATAACAAGGGTTAATAGGAGCCTATGGAATTAAAAATATTGTAGGCATTTTGGGAGAATGTAATCTAAATGTGAATAATAATACCCTGCTATATAATTAACTATTTTGATGATTAAAAGGCAACCTAATCTCTTCACCTAAACCAATTACCTTCTATTATTAACAAACTATTTGCATGCATCATCTCACTGACATCTCATAGCAATTCTATGAGGTAGGTATTATTTCTTCCTTTTATAGAAACAAAAACTTGGTTCCCAAACCAGCTAGGGTTATGTCTACAGTGGGTGAGAGGCCTGAATTGAGTGCCCCCCCATGGCTCTAAAGCATATGTTCTCATCTGGGTGTGATTTTTGTCATCCAGAAGTCATTTGGCAATTCTCAGGGTCACACGGTCACAACTGGGTCATCAAGGTCAGAGATGCTACAAAACCTGATACAATGCACAGGATTCCCCACAACAATGCACAGGGACCCACAACAATGCACAGGGACTCACAACAATGCACAGAGACCCACAGAAATGCACAGGGATCCCCACAACAAAGTACTATTCAGCTGCAGATTTTGTTTGGTTGGTTAGGTTATGGTGTGCACAGAATGTCATATGTCTGTGATGTGGTATATACACATGGAAGCAGATGTGTGCAGCTGTGCACATGTATGCAGAAGCCAAAGGAGGATGTGGAGTGTCCTTCTCTACTGCTCTGCCACCTTATTTCCTTCAGACAGGGTCTCTCGCTGAAGCTGAGCTCACACTGTTTTTAGTTAGACTGGCTGACCAGTGAGCCCTGGTGATCTTCCTGTCTCTGTTCCCCTCAGCGTGGAGTTTTCTAGCATGACCAGCTGGGTATAGAACACAGGTTCTCCAAGTGCTCTCAGCCACTGAGCCATATTCCCAGCCCCAGGAACCACTACCTGAAAGTAGGCATTATGTAATATTAATTCCTGCCTTCCCTCCCTCCAAACCCCCACCATCCCACCTTCTCTCTAGAAGTGGCCTTAGCAGGTGTTAACTGTACTTAGTTCATAATGAATCACATTATCTAAAACTAGGCACACTGTCCAAAGCTGTGTATGCTTACCAAGCTGGATCCAGGTCTACAAGCAGAGCTGTCTAGACTTCCTCATTGCTGGGGCTCTACAGGCTCAGCTTTCCCCTAGAAAGAGCATCATGCTGATGGAAATAAAATCTGCTAGTCCACAAACCACATGCTATTTAAGAACAAGCCATTAAAAAAACCCAATGCTACCTGAAGCTAGGGCCTGAGTGTTAGTTACCCCTTTCCCAAGGTTCTTCTCAAAGACAGATGGTCATTTCTCAGGTCCACGGAAGAAGAGGCACAGCACAAGGTGACGTCATTTGCTCATCTTTGTGTTGATGTTCATACAATTTAGTTAGTGGTCAGGTGTTTTAAAAGCACTGTAAGTTGACCTTTAGTTTAAAGATCTGCTTTTGTCATCCCCTCTTCTTCTCTGAACTGCTCATGGGCAAACAGCCTAATGAACACAGCTCAGACCCATTAGAGGAAGGGGAGATGCTGGGCGCAGCATGAAGCCAGCCTCTGAGGGCTTTTAGGAAGAGCTAGGAAACTGTGCTGAGGGAAGGGAGACCCATTCCTGCCAAGACATAATTGCATTAATGCTCCTTACTGGGGGCTTTTATTAATTCTGGATGTGGCCAAGGCCTGGGATGCCAAGTAGAATGAAATCTACTTCCAAGACAGACTCTGGGGAACTGTAACACTGGGAACTATGGCCTTGGCCATGCCAGAGGAAAAAGGGTGACAGCAGTGAGTGCATCCCTGTTAGAGTCAGGGCAACACCATCTGTCTTAGAGTCAAAGTGTTATGGCTTTGAAACCAGCATCAGTCACTTATGAGCTCTGTGAGTTTGCACGTTTATCTTCTCCGACTGACAGAAAATACCATTTATGATATCACAGAGTAGAAACTGAACACATGGACATGACTATGATTATTCTCAACCTAGCTCTGAGGAAGTTGTACATCTGATATGGAAAGAGAGTTTACCAAAGTTTCTTCATTTGGGATTTAGAAAGCTGAATGTTATCTAGGGCTTAGACACCCCCCTTCCTGATGTCATCTCTTTAGGAACTCAACCTCTGCAATCTTTCTCTGGTCCAATAGGAAACAGTGATAGAGGTCTGAGCTGTCCGATGTGGTAGCCACTGGTCACATAGAGCCATTGAGGATTTGGAATGTGTCAGATGTCACTGAGCATCTGGATTTTAAGGTCTTATCATTTTAATCAATTTATATCTAAATTTAAAAACCAACACCAAGTTCAGTTGTTGGATGGCCTTTAAGTATTTTTGAAACAAGTTAGTATGTGGACCTATGTTTTCAACTGTGACTTCGGTGAAATCTCAATGCAGTTCAGTTACTTCCATTGAAAAAACAAGACAAGGTAGTAAGTTTAAAACACACCTCAGATTCTGAAGACGTAGTGCAAAATAAATGCAGATGATCTCATTAATAATTTCTCTTAGGTTGATTGTATCATTACTTGAAATTGATTGCACATTGAAATATTTTGGCTATATTGTGTTAAAGAAAAGATGTTGCTGAGAGCAATTTCACTTGTTTCTTTTGCTTCATTCGATGGTGTAAAAATGCATACATGGCTCACTGGTCACCAATATGGAGATCACAGAGGCAGCTTTAAATGTAGTCTCCAGGCTGGCTGTAATGGAGGCACACACCATTCTGCCTGCAGGTCCATGGTGGGATTTGCAGCTAACTCTTTAGTCGAATACAACATGTGTCTTTGTTGAACCTGTCCTCTTGCCACCATATTTATTTTTCTGGTGTCTTGTGGAAAGAGGTGGCTAGGTAGGTATTAATAGGATTTGGATCTCTTACTTAAATGCCATTGTTAAAAATTTCCATACAACTCTGCACACCTTGATTTCCTTTCATCAAATGTATGTGTATTCTCCCACTCTCCCTCCTCTCAGATATGAGCCTGCTTGGTTCTCTCCCTGCAGAGAAAAAGAGCTCTCAACTGTTCTGGTCCCAAATACATCTCCTCCAGCTCTGAGGGGTGCCTTCCCATCCAAGTGCTTCCAGATTTGGAGAGCTAATTTGTGGTTTCTATACAGACTTCTCAGCCCTACGAGGAAGTAAGGCTCAGCTTGCTTTGGAAATCAAAGGCTCTCAGGGCTGAAGAATGAGGAGTGGTCTGGGAAACCCCCAAGGATGTTCATCCCATATCACTCTGGGAAAAACCTGGCCAGTGAATGAGCAAGGGGGCAGCAGGTGCTTTCAGCAAGTTAAACAAAGAACAGATGAGCCAGGCTATTTCCCAAGTCTAATTTGCACAAGGCTTTGTGATATTTAACCAAATGTGGAAGGAGATTAATACTTCTCTTCTTTATCCCCAAGTCAGGTCAGTAACATATCCATCAGCAAACTCGTTTCCTCCTCTGGAGTATTTGCAACTATTATACATGTTTATTGAAAAACACCAACCCTTTCATGTGTAGCAAAAAGACCCTCAGAGGCCACTAATTCAATCACTTCATTTCTCAGTGGGCAACTCAACACCTTGAGTTGATTATAAGATACTTGGGTACTCGTCTTATGTTTAGCCTGATGGTGGCGAAATATAGAAGTCATACATGACTTAAAACTAGATACAGGGGTTGAGGAGAAGATTCAGTTGGTAAAGTTGCCACACAAGCACGAAGACTTGAATTTGGATCGCCAACATCTATGTATAAAATGCCAGTCATGATGACTCATGCTTGTAATCTCAGCACAGGGGAATTGGAGACAGGAGGATTAGTTTATTAGTTAACTAGCCAAATCAGTGAGAGACCCTATCTCCAAAATAAGATTGAATGCAACTGAGGAAGACACCCAACATCAACCTTGTATACACACGCTGATACACCTGTCCACACAGCTGAACCCACACACATATGAACATGCATACGCCATGCAAAAAAAAGTGAGTTCGACACAGCTAGACTCAAATCCTGGCAAGATTATTCACTAACTATGTGTTTCTCTCCAAGATGCTTGGACTCTCTGAGCCTCAATTTCATCATCTATTATTAGGTATGATCATATCAACATGCTCAATCAATGATAGGCCAGTCCACTAAGCGATTATTATAATCCCACAATGTCTGTCGGTGGTTGCCCAAAGAGCACCTGAGAAATTACAAATTATCTGATTCCCCTCATTTTCCTCATCTTTTCCCTTATTTCAATAGACCACTGAAGCAAATTCTTTCATACTTTTTACCCTTTTTTCAATTGCTCTCACTCACAGATAGTGAAGACAAGTGACCGCTTCCGTGCTACTCTTTGGAATTGTGGGAGGAAAGTGGACAGAGAAACCTCAAGTCAAGTTGTGTGTTGATTTCGCTTCGGACCTTTGTCCATATCCACTTTGGTAAGAAGAAATAGACATGAAAGAGCTAACATCCATGAGAAGGATTACTAAGCCAACCGAACAGCATGGGATGTGTGGATGAGTGCATGTTAGCTTTTCTTAGGGTTTCTTTTTTTTTCTTTCTCTTTTTTTTATTGTCCATAATGAGTTACAATATTTAGTGGGCAAACAATGAGTTGTTATCCCCAATTCCCCGCTGCCCTCTCCTCCCCACTCCTCTGGATAACCTCCTCCATGGGTCGTCTGGATCAGTCCTTGTAACAGGGGACCATGGATAGCCTAGTATTCAGCCAGGTTCTCCTGGCCATGCCTCTGGATAATCTCCCCCACCAGGGCTCTCACAATTTTTCTGCCCCTCTTCCACATAGTTCCCTGAGTCGTGGTGGATGAGTATTAAGGCTGCTTTAAGGTTGTGAGTTTAGAGGTCTTTGTGTCAAAGATCGTTGGTTTCTGTCTCACTGGCTTATCCTTTGTTGATTGAATGTCTGTGGCTGTGGGTCCCTTGTTTTTAGGGTTTCTTAATAAGGTGAAACTCAACACTTCCGACATGGATCATAGCTGAAAAAATGATACATTTTTGCAACTTCAGGGATCATTCTTCTGTATCAAAGTTGAAAGTAGAAAGCTATAGATTTAGTTTTGGATTTTCACCCGTAAAACAATCAGATGGCTATTAGCTGGCAAGATTGGAGCTTGCTTCTGCTGTGCTCTGAGTTGAGAAGGAGCTTTCTGGAAAGAACCCAGTGTGGAGAGAGAATCCAAGTTCAGCTCTGGTGTCTACCAGTGAACTTCTCAATAACCTTCGAGAAATGTTAAAACCCACATCATATTGACCATTTCCTCCATAACTTTCCTGTAGCAGTGGCTTTATTTAATCTTGTTTCTCATCATGGCTGTGACCTTAACTAACTTGTGTGATGACACAGGATAGTAAATGGCCAATCCGGGTAGGATTCAAACCCAATTCCTTGTGCCTGAAACTCATACCTATTCCATTACATCATAATACCTCTTGAAGAAAGCAAAGACTAGAAGGAGGTAGACAAATGATCAAGGAAATTTATGGGATCAGAAAGGGTTTAAAAGCACAGAATGAAAGGAAGTTTGCACACAGGAGTGTATAGGGGGCCAGATTCACACAAATGTCAATGACCAAGAGAGCTGTGTCAGCCTCTAGCCAGGTCCATAATGATATGGGGGCAACAGGCTGCTTCATTTGTCTTCTCTGGTTTCACCATGTAACATGTTGTTGATGAGTATATTTATGTTCTTTCATTTATGAAAATTATTAGTACTCTGTTGCAGGTATGGGACTAGGGAGAGTGCAACTCCTCTGGGACAGGTGGAGGCAGGTGTCCTGATCACTGCATTCATCACTCCACC
>PVHP010014256.1:0-39423 GCA_004024765.1 Zapus hudsonius | reverse complement strand
GAGCGGAAGAGGGGGCGGAAAGATTGTGAGAGCCGTGGTGGGGGAGATGGTCCAGAGGCATGGCACCCATCAGTAACAACACACTTGGGCCAGGAAGACCAGGCTGAGTACTAGGATATCCAGGATCCCTTGCCACAAGGACTAATACAGACAGCCCACGGAGGAGGATATCCAACTGATCAGGGAGGGGGAGGGGGGAGTTTGGGGAAGTTGGGATAACAACTCATGGTTTGCCCACTAAATAATGTAACTCATTATGGACAATAAATTTATATTTAAATTAAAAAAATAAAACAAAAACAAAAAAAAACTTCTGGGGGGAAAGGTGGTAAAACACTTCAAGATATAGGAATAAGTATGAATTTTCTTAATAGGACTGCGGTCACTCAGAAAATAAAAGCAACAATCAGGAAATAAGGTCAATGCTGGGACCTCATGAAATTAGAAAGCTTCTGCACAGTAAACTGTTAACTGAGTGAAGAGGCAGCCTACAGACTAGGGGGAAATCTTTCCCAACTATACATCTAACAGAGGATTAATATCCAGAATATTCAAAGAAATCAAAAATTAAATAATAAAAATATCAACCAATTTTTTTCTCAAATATATATTTATTGTCCATAATGAGTTACATTATTCAGTGGGCAAACAATGAGTTGTTATCCCCAATGCCCCAATGCCCCCCTCCCCATCCCCAATCAGCTGGATATCCTCCTCCGTGGGCCATCTGGATCAGTCCTTGTGGCAGGGGACACTGGATAGCCTAGTACTCAGCCCGGTCCTCCTGGCCCAAGTGTGTTGTTACTGAAGGGTGCCATGCCTCTGGATAGTCTCCCCCACCACGGCTCTCACAATCTTTCCGCCCCCTCTCCCGCATAGGTCCCTGAGTCGTGGTGGATGAGTATTAAGGCTGCTTTAAGGTTGTGAGTTTTGGGGTTTTTGTGTCGAAGATCATTGGTTTCTGTCTCACTGGCTTATCCTGTGTAGATTGAATGTCTGTGGCTGTGGGTCCCTCGTTCCTCCCGTCCTTCTCTGCGGGATTCCATATGGATCCTCCACGTTATGACTGTAGTGGCTCCTCTCTTGCCAGAATCTCAGGTATTGGCCTACAGTCGTCAACCAATTTTTTAAATGGACTATGGAACTGAACAGAGAATTTCAAAAGAAGAAATACAATGGTACACAAATATCTTTTAAAAAGAGTGTTTAATGATCTTAGCAACCAGGGAAATCTAAATTAAAACATTATTGAGACATCATCTCATCCTAGTCAGAGTGACTGTAATCAAGAAAACCAAGGCTGGTGAGGAAAAGGGAACTCCTACTTACTGTTGGTAGGAGTGCCAATTGAAGAAGCCACTATGGAAACCAGTGTGGAGGTTTCTCAAAAAGCTGAAGATTGAACTATCATGGGGCCCAGTTATGTGTAGAGAGAGGAGATTTTACGAATCTACCACTAGGAGGGTACCACTCCTAGAGAAATACCCAAAGGACTCAGTGTCCTATCATAGAGATACTTGCTGGTCCATGTTCATGATGCTCTATTCACAATGACTAGGAAGTGGAATCAGCCTAGAAGCCCATCAACTGATGAATGAATAATGAAACCATGGAACATATACACAACAGAGCTGTATTCAGTTGTAAAGAAAAATGATATAATGAAAATTGTAGGAAAATGGATAGAACTTAAAAACATTATACTAAATGAGGCAACCCAGGCTCAGAAAGACTTCTAGCTGTAGTGATTTGAATGCAAAAAGTCCCCCATAGCTTCAAATGTTTCAGATTAAGGCTCAAACTTGATCCACAGGAGGTAGAACCTTGATAGAAGAGGTGTGTCACTAGGAGCAGGCCTTTATCGTCCATCCCCCTTGCTGATGCTAACTGGCTCACCTTGCAGATCTCTTTCTGCTGCTGATATGTAACGATGGGAGCCAGCTTCCTAGTCATACCATGTTTTCCCCTCCCTGCCCCATATTGAAGCTTCCTCTCAAAACCCCAAGCCAAAATAAACCCTCTCCTTCTTTTGGCTACTTCTGGTTGAATGTCTTGCCCCAGCAATAAGCAGATTAACTGCTACACTAGCTTTGAGGTTTCAGATTTGTGCATTTACGTTGGTGTGAATGTCTATAGAGGCCAGGAAGCCGGTACAGGGCTATGGGAGAGGATGGACATTGGGGGGTGGGTAACAGATTACATGTCATATGGAAGTACAAGGGGAATTCTGGAAATGGAAAGGTCTAGGCAGGAATGGGAGTGAGAATAGAGGAGAGGAGGGGACGGGAAATGGTTAATCAAAACTAAGAACATGTGCAAAAGCCACATGGAAACTTATTTATAAGCTAATTAAAATATCATTTAGCCGGGCGTGGTGGTGCACACCTTTAATCCCAGCACTCGGGAGGCAGAGGTAGGAGGATCACCATGAGTTCAAGGCCACCCTGAGACTACACAGTGAATTCCAGGTCAGCCTGGGCTAGAGTGAGACACTACCTCAAAAAACCAAAAAAAAAAAAAAAAAAACCAAACAATAAAATATCATTTGAACAGAGGTACCCTGTGTGAGTGAAGAAAGCTGCTTTCAGAAATCATAGGTTAGTAAATGAAAATCCCAGTACCTGGGGTGGGATGCCTCCCTATGAGCTGTTATTCAAGGAGGCCTGACACAAGTAGATTCTCTTGCTCCCACTTTGGGTTGCCCACCAGAACTAAATGGTGGGACCCTCCTGAAGGGACCAAATGTTTTAGTTGCAGAACAAGGAGAAATCAATCTGAAACTGAGCTGGAAGCCTCCTCCTTGCTGGCTAGTTTTCATAGTGCTAGAAAGCTCTATGCAGGCTTCTAGGAGAGAAAAGTCATTTATAGTTATTACCCAGCTGCGGATCCTGCAAGCCACACAACTAACCTGCCAGGTAGCACGTGCCCGTTGGTGAAACTGCTTTCCTCTCAGATCTGAAGCCTGCTCGACAGGAGGAATCCATACCTGGTACTGTACACCTGATCAAAAGCCTGAGGCTGGGCAGGACATAGGTCCTAGTAGTGAAGCTACTACTGTTGCATGGTTAAACAAAATGTTCTGCCTATTAAAACATCTTCTAAATATTTATCTTTATGCCCATAGATTCGTGCTGCTGCAAGCTTTGGTCAGAAAAGCTCCTTTTTGCTGTAAGCTACAGTTAATGTAGAGGCTCCTAACTGTTCAAAATGCTGAGAATAACTGACTAATTGAGGGATGGATCCTAAATAAAACATCTCTATCCCTCCTTCCATGGCTCAGGAGTTACTGCAGAGAGGAGGCTAAATAGAACCTAAGAGCCAGAGGGATGGGAATGAACAGTCATTTTATATCTCCCCCAACCTCCTCAGTCCTATGCAACTCTATGGATTTGCTCGTTCTAAACAGTTCATGTAATGGAGTGAAACAATCTGCGGTTCTTTGTGGCAGATTCGGTTCATTAGCCTGTGTTCGAGGCTCATAACTGTTGTAGCACAGGGCAGGACTTCAACAACATTTCGTTGTACAGTTAGCACACGTGCATTTGCCTCTTCATTGGCTGATGGGCTTTGGGCATGCATCCACTTTGAAGAATGCTACTAGGAACATTCTTGTGCACTGGGCATATGCTTGCATTTCTCTTGGACACATACCTAGAAGAATATCTGAGTCATGTGAGAACTCCATATTTAACTTTTTGAGGAACTTCCAGGCTGTTTCCCAATCCTGCACAATATTCCCACCAAGAGTATAAGAATTTCAGTTTCTCTACCTCCTCATCAACCATGCTGTCGCTGACTCCGGTTGTCCTCGGGAATGTCCTCGTGGATGTGCAGTTTCCCTAATGGTTATTGTGATAACGAATTTTACCAACTTGATGGGATTTAGAATCACCACGGAAACCAACCTTTGGGCATGTCTGTGAGGGAGTTTCTAGATTAGGGTAATTAAGCTGGAAGACCCACCCTAAATGTGGGCAGCACGATTCCGTAGGCTGGGGAGCACTGGGTTTTTAGAACTGGTTTGTGGGAGGAAGGCAGAAGTTTCAGTCCACACTCACTTGGCTCCATTGTTTTGTAATGAAGCAAAACAACATTGTGGCAGGAAGCAAAGCTATTCACCTCATGGCAGCCTGTAAGCAGAGAAACAGAGGAAGGGGCTAAGGACCCAGTATCCCCTTCGGGGGCACCTCCACAGTAACCTTACTGACTCCAGTTAGGTCCCATCTCCAACAGTGCTGCCCTTCAACCCATGAACCTTTGAGGATCATTCCAGATCCAAAGTCTTAACACTTTCTTTATAGTGTTTTTTTAAGTCTAAAATTATTCTGAGCTTAAAAAAGCATTACTATTTTTTAAATACAGCTTTATGAAACAACATAGTGCCTTTGGGTGTTGCTACTCTGAAAAGAATCAAAGCCAACTTGCTTGTGCAGCCACTGTTAATTCATACCGCTCCAATCTTTCTACATTTGCATCAAGATTAGGAAAACAAGTAATAAAACCACAGTTGCTATTTCTGTGTAGATGTTACACTAGCTGTTATTATATTATGGCTTGTACTTTGCCTAGATAAAAACAAATATAACTGTCAGAAAAGAGAAAATTCATGTACATAGTATTATTGTATAATACACAATACATAGAAATAGCTAAAATGCTCATAATTACTAATTCATAAAATGAAAAATCATAAATACACAAAAAGCAATAGTTTACCTACTTACCAGAGAAACTAGTTAGAAAATGTAACAAGAAATGATACCATTCTAAAATCTAATAAAAATGAAATCAAATCCCACAGAATAATTTTTTAAATGTGAAAAGAATTATAAAAATTTTCCAAATAGGGCTGGAGAGATGGCTCAGCATTAAAGTGTTTGCCTGTAGAGCCTAACAACCCGGGTTCAATTCCGCCAGGACCCACATAAAGACAGACGCATCTGGAGGCCATGGTGTACCCATTCTCATTCTCTCTCTCTCTCTCTCTCTCTCTCTCTCTCTCTCTCTCTCTCTAAATAATTTTTTTTAATTTTCCAAATAAAAGATATTCAGAGCCAGGTGTGGTGACACATGCCTTTAATCTCAGCACTCAGAGGTAGAGGCAGGAGGATCACTGTGAGTTCAAGGCCGGCCTGAGACTACAGAATGAGTTCCAGGTCAACCTGGGTTAAAGCAGGGTTAGAAAAAAAAAAGATGCAGATAAATGAAAGTATATGGTTAATTTTTGGATGTAGACTTAAAATGGAAAGATAGCAATTCTCCTATTAATTATTCCACAAATATAAGTCACTTTCAATATTTAAAGTACGAAAAGTGATCTAAAGTTAATTAGGAGAAAATGAACAACTATTCTAACAAGAAAACAAAAGGTAATTTAAACAGCCACCAGTTAGGGACAGCTAAGTCAACTATATTATGTCTACTTAAGAGACAATTATGAAGTAGCTAAAATGAATTAATTAGAATTTTGTGTACTCATAAGGAGAGATGTTCAAATATATTTTTGAATGAAAAGATAGCTGTGAAGAAGTCTATATAGAATAGGTAAATATGTACGCACACATGTAAATTGTTAATACATTCTTTCTAAAGATAAATACTTAAACTACATTACCATAAACAGTGTTAACTAAATTTCAGAGAGACGGGAGAGAAGGCTTTCACCTATCTACTTTTAAATGAGTCTTGATGTTGTCCAGACTATTCTGAGCTCAAGTGAGCTCAGGTGATCCTCTCTCCTTAGCCTCCCAAAGTAGCTGTCCATTACAAGTATGTGCAACCAAGTTGGGTCAGCCTGGACAAGAGAGGAAGTCCCAAGTCAGCCTGGACTACAGTGAGAGCCTGATTCAAAAACACAACAAAAATATTGAAAACAGTATCTGGAATTCCCTGGGGAAATAAATAACTGGTAACAATGGAAGTAAGGAAGCAAGTGAATATGGATTAGTTAAATGCACCTTCTGGGGCAGCATGCTGGAGGCACTGAAAATAATCTGCACAATATATAAATAGAAAATGTCTGTCATAGCATAAATGACCAGAGTAAATTTCTTGAGGAAAATATTAAGTTACTCTATAAGCTATATGGAAATGTGAAAGGCCTGAACTAGTCAAGACAGCTTTGAAGAATAGCAACTATGTTAACTGCATTTAGAACTGTTTCTTAAAGAGTTCTAAAGCTGGGCTGGGTTGATGGCTCAGGAGTTAAAGGAGCTTGTTTGCGAAGCCTGCCAGCCCTGGTTTGATTCCCCAGTACCCACATCAAGCCAGATGCACAAAGTGGTGCATGCATCTGGAGTTTATTTGCATCAGCAAGAGGCTTTGGTATACCCATATTCATTCTCCCTCTCTCTCTCTCTCTCTCTCTCTCTCTCTCTCTCTCTCTCTCTCTCTCTCTCTCATAAAGATTTCTTTTGAAATTTCTTAACTTTTGAAAATAGTTTTCTTTATTTATTTAAGAAAGAAAGAGAAAATATGGGCACACCAGTGCCCCCTGCCGCTTTGTATGTTTGGCTTTATGTGAGTATTGCAGAATAAAGACCTGGCCTCAGGCTTTATACACCAGTGGTTTTAACCACTGAGCCATCTCTCCAGCCCACTTAAAAAATATTTTAAAAAGTGTTCTAAGGCTTGCTGTCTATATATCAAATTGAAAGATCCAAAAAATCAAACCAGCCACTACAGTCACATTCAGCCATGTGATCATGGCGAGATATTCGGAGAGACGGGCCCGTGACCTATCCCAGCTTTGATTCTAGCCTGGTCTCCCTGTGCTAAAAACAATGCCTTCCTTCTGACACCTGAAAAAAGTTAGGTATTGAAACCTATTCCCCAGCATAAGGATACCTGGAGGTGGAGCCTTTAGGAGGTGATTAGGTCACAAGCACAGAACCTTCATGAATGAGACTAGTTTCCATGCCAAAGAAATCCTAGAGTATTTCCTGTCCTCGCCCCCATGTGAAGACATAGCAGACAGATGACCATCCACAAACCAGCACGTGGAGCCTTAGACTTCCTGGCCTCCAGAACTGTGTGAAATAAAATCAATTTTTTATAAGACACAGTTTATGATACTTTATTATTGCAGCCCTAATAGATATGTAGCAAAGTTTCTATAAACACGTGAGAAATAAACTAGTTTGTCACAACCTGGATATCCATGAATCCTGTATGCATTAGAATCATCTGAAGAAATTAAAAATGCATCCTTATCCAAGCTTCCCCCCAAGGGGGAAATCCTATTTTTTAATCAGTCTAGTGAGGACCCAGACATAAGTCCCATTTGGATTTCCCTAGATAATTCTAATACGTGACCATGAGTGAGAAGGCTACTGAGAATCTCAGAGAAGTCTCTAAGCAAGCTAGCCTGGCGGAGCAGAATCAGAGCAGAAAGCCTCAGACCTTAGACTCACCTCTCCTTCCTTCCCACAAAATGCTCAGTGGCAAATTTGACACAGCACAGGCCCCTGGGCCAAGCTGGAGAGAGGTTTGTTTTTATAGTACCCACACTTGACAGATTAAAACCTGAAGTCGGATATGGTTTACAGACATCTTGCTGGGTTTTTTTTGTGCTTTCATTAGCTGAAAGGGCACTGTCCCCTTCCAGAGGCCACAGCAATCCTGATTACACTAAACAGAAGCATTCCAGGGCCCGGGAAGAGGCATACACAGGTCTGGCTGCTCCTTCTCATTTTCACTGTTTCTAAATAATGTCATTCGATTCAGAGTTCATTTCTCTGGAGCATGTGGAGTCTCCTAATATGTAAACCATCTCCAAGCTGAACTGTCTCAGAGAAAGCTGGTTCCTGTTACTCATATTGCCTCCATGTTACCCCATCACACGGTGGAAACTCGGCACAGTGCAGTAGTAAGTAGGGGACTGGGAGAGTCAGAGGCTGAGGTGACATCCTCTAACCCACCATAGCCCCGTGACCTTGGGACCATCAACACTGACACCACCTAGGAAATGGTTACGCGTATGGCGTCTCAGGCTCTCTCACACTACCAGAGCAGTCTCCATTTTCACACAAGTCTGTGTGCACATTTCAACTCAAGAATTATTGGCCTCAAACTCAGCGTGCATCGACACAACCTCCTGAAAGGTTATTTAAAAACTAATAATGCTGGATGGAGGACATGACTCAGTGAGCAAAGTGCTTGCTGCACAAGCCTGAGGATCTGAGTTCGGATTTCCAGACCCCACGTGAACCTGAACTTGGCAGCATGTGTCTGAAGCTAGTGAGTCACCTAGCTTGGTATATGCAGACAAACAAGAGAGGCCCTGCTTCCAAAAAAGGTGGAAGGGAAGGGCCAGCTCTCAAGTCTGTCTTCTTTCCACCACATGCATGTGCTACCCTTACACAAATGAACACATACACACACATATACCACACACAAAAAGAGATTTCAAAATAAATAATAACAAATGAAATAAGAAATTTTGGATTTTTTTTTTTTAGGTAGGGTCTCACTCTAGCTCAGGTTGACCTGGAACTCACTCTGTAGTCTCAGGCTGGCCTTGAACTCACAATGATCCTCCTACCTCAGCCTGTTAACCCCCTGCTGAGATTTAAGGCCTGTGCACCACCACCACCATCGCCACCTTAAAATAAGAACTGTCAGACTTCTGGGTAAGAAGATGGAATAGGAGTCTTGTGGTGGTTTGATTCAGGTATCCCCATAAACTGATGTGCTCTGAAGTCTTGATCTCTAGTTCATGGCATTTGGGGAATTGGAACCTTGTTGGAGGTGTGTTGTCCAAGCAGGCTTATGGCTGTTTTAGCCAGCTCCCCCTTGCCAGTGTTTGGCACACTCTCCTACTGCTGTTGTCCACCTGCTGTTGGCCAGGAGGTGATGTCTACCCTCTGTCCATGCCACATTTTCCCCCTGCCATCATGGAGCTTCTTCTTGGGTCTGTAAGCTAAAATAGACCTTCTCCTCCAACAAGCTGCTTTTGGACAGGTGTTTTGTGCCTGCAAAATGAACCTAACTGTGGCAAGCCCCATAAATAAAACCTGGGGGAGGGGGAGGCAGGATAATACACTTTTTCTGTAAGAGAAGATCTTTAAACAAATTTATTAAACCAGGTGAAAGCCTCGTGGAGATGCAGGAGGGAGCTGCTGCTAGTCAGTGAGGTCCCACTCAGGACTGGGAAGCATTTCTCCTCACACACACCTGCCCTGCCCCGCCAACACCAGGACAGCAGTGGAACCTCCGAGGAAGGGCTCCTCCTCACACCAGTCAGCCTTGCAAGAGCAGAGGATCCTGCAGGGGAGTATGGGGTATCAGCTGAGCTGGATGAGAACACCAGGAACACTCCACAACCTCCCTGCCCCATCCAGCACTGGGAACACCAGAAACTGAGGAAGCCAAAGACTTCACACCCACACACATGATGCCAGCTGAGTCCAGCCAAGCTGAGAGGGCAGGAGGAGGGAACTGTCCTCACAATTCAATGTAAGTGAGACAGAAACTTAATCCAAAAAGTACTGAGTCAATACAGGCCCCAATTCTGGCTATATAGATTTGAACTGGAAGTGCAAATCGCACCCCCAATACCAGAGCAGGTTACTAAAGGAAACATCACAGAGAGAAAAAGAATTTAAAACCTCTCCCACCAAGGCAGAAACACTGAACAAATGTAATAACTTTCTTTTTTTATGTGATGTACACTTAGCATGCTTTGCCTTTTTCAATTGTGTGTTAGGGCTCATGTTTGTCATTTTCTGATACTTTTTCTCTTTTAGTGCCTTTTTAAAAATCTCCACTGTTTTTTTCCACCCCATCTTCTGTTGGGATTTTTGGACTATTCTTCCCACACACACAACTCAAATACTTTCCCTTTCTTTCCAACCTATTCTCCACCTCCTCACCCCCAGCCCCTCCTCTTTATGCTCTGTAACTACAACCTCCCATGGCTTTAACAACTTCTAAGGTCTATGGGACCTAACGGCATTCAAAAATTCCTCTCTGTGATGCTTAAGTTTTGTTGTCAACTTGACCTGTTTAATAATCTTGGTGGGTCTCTGCGGATGTTCACAGGAAGGCAGCCTTTCAGTAGTGGTTAGGATGTAAGGAAGCTCAGGAAAGCTAGAAATAAACATCCCTTCCTGCGAAGGCAGTGTAGGAAGGAAATTCCAGAAACTCAGAGAGTCAGCAAGTCTGGGAAGGGTTCAATATCCTACCCTAAGGCTGTATAAAGGGGAAGGAATTCTCTCTTCCTCTGCCTGTTTGCTGTTGTGTGTGTGGTGCTGGTGATGGTTTTTCTTTCTCTGCTTGGACTGTAAAAAGGGTATCAGCCTCTTTCACCATTATGGAACTCCCCTTGGATCTGTAATTTTAATAAATCCTTTCCTCCCATAAACTGTGCCTGGTTTGGAGGTCCACCCCAGCGGCCAGTGGCTGACTCCGACACTACTCCAGATAATTTTCCTACCTTTTTCCAAGTTAATTCTCATACCATTCTAACCCACCCTACTTCCCTCCCACGTCTAAGTAGCCAATCCCAATGCACTACTCTATACCAGCCTTGCTTGTTCATCCACCACCAGTTATTGAAGTCAAAGGAGCCACTGTTTCTAATTTCCTATTACACTTGCATGTCCACCAGCTCTGGTCAGTCTTGCTGTTAGAATTCTACTCTGAGAGTAATATAAAGGCACATTGAGCTATTAGACTGAAGATATAAGTTTTGAGCTACATGTCTAAAATTTTTGTTTTGAAAACATTTTTTAAAACAAAAAACAGAAAATCCATGCAATTAAATAACCCCAGATGCAGAAATCCCAATGAAGTAATAAACAAAATTCTGCATAGGTTACTGGTATCAATCAGCTGTCTGGGGTCATTTTGTTCTACCAAGACAGAAATCGTGGGTAGGCAAGTGATGGTATGGCAGTTTTGTGTCCCTTGATATTTTACACCAAATGATGGTGAAAGGGAGGAGGAATCCCAAGTGGTGCCCTCTAGTGTTACAGCTTTGGTGTAGGCTTATGAATCAGGACTCTTCAGCCCTTCCTTGCACCATCCAGGGCAAGGAACAGGGAACCCACTGTCTTCCCAGAAGCCAGGGTCACTGTATCCCCCATAATGGCTACTGCCGCTCAAGAGGCAGCTACCGTGGCTCCTTTGGCCACGGCTACCTTGCATCTCGGCCCCTTCTGCAGCTGTCACAAAACTGGCCAACCACTATGCTCCTCCCCTGCTGCTTCTCAAGGCCACTGACAGCTCTGTCATTGCCATTGTCAAGGTCCTCATGGTTCAGTTTCTGCCACTGATCAGGGCTAGGTGCTTCCCACAGAGCTGCCAGAAGTTTCTGTGAGCACATCGAAAGTTGCACTTGCCACTGCTTCACTGTGGCTACCACTACTCCACTGTCTGTCTCTAGGGCCTCTGCTTCCTGCTTCCTGCTTCCAGCTCAGCTTGCTCCTGGAGAGAGAGATGTGTGGATGACGCTCTTGCAGCCTGGGCATGAGGATCCCAAGCACCACATAATGCTGGGTGTGGTGGTGCCCTGTAATCCTAGCACCCAGCACCAGGGAGGTAGAGACAGGGCATCCCAGAGACCCACTGGGTATGACGTCAAACCAAATCAGTAAACTCTGGGTTCAGTGAGAGCCCTGGCCTCAAAATAAGGTGCAGAGAGGTTGAGGAAGCCACCCAGGGTCAGCTTCTGGCTACCAAATTCATATGCACACACATGCATAAAAACATGCCTACGTGCCACACACACCTATGCATGCAAAAAGAAAAGGAAGGAGGAAGAGAACACTTGAAGGAAGCCTTGGTCATCAGGCCTAAGGCTGGAGCAGCACAGGAGGGTGTCTCTCAGCTGCCGCAGAGAAGGAGCTCAGGAGCCTGCTTATGTAGCCAGAGAAGGGGCATTCGGGCCAATCACCACAAAACTCTCATGCAAATGAGGGTTTGTGTTCATACCAGTCATGGCACCTTCCCTTTCATCCAGTCACAGAAGTGCCTCTGTTAGGCCAACCTGAGCAGGACTTCCTTTTTGGCCTAGGTGGAAATGGTTGCAGGGTCTTCTAGAGTTCACTGAGGATCGTGATAGCAAAATGTCCAGTGAAAACTGTTCAAAACCGTCCCAGCCAGGGCTGTACCTTCAGGAGCCAGCAGGACAGCTGCAACCGTCGTGTGGCTTCCTCAAGACCTTGTGGAATGTTCCAAAATGGCCAGTATTGCTGGAAGGGTAGTCTCATGAATGCTTGGCGGGTGGTTCCACTGCTCAAAGCCACCTGAGCAGCTGTCAGTCAAGGAGTCAGATTGTCCCCACCCCCAGTGTCTTTGTTGGTTAAAGAAATGAACATCGGGAGTAATGACAATTAGGAACTGAAAGAACTTATTAACACTAACTGATTTTAACAAGGCTTTAACAATACTTGAACTTGCCCAGCACCCCAGGGCGAGTTTGACCCCTTATCTGCCTCAGTACCATCACATGAACTTCTCTTTGGAACTTCAAAAGAACCACTGGGGGACAAGAAGTAAGTGCCAGATTAGGACCTGGATATAAATCCTGCCTGTCACATTGGTGATCTAGAGAATTTAAACCAGATTTTAATTCAGTAACTCATTTTCCCTGAGCTAATGTTAGAGTCATTTATTTTTATTAGAAGTCGTGCCTAGTGTTGTAGTTACCATCATGTTGTTGAGACAAAACACGCAGAAAAAGAAGCAGATGGGAGGAAAGGACTCATTTTGGTTTACAGTCTCCAAAGGAAGCTCGATGATGGCAGGGAAAAGATGGTAAAGCAGAGGCTGGACATCACCTTCTTTCCATAGTAGCTGGAAAGGAGTAACCAGAGAAAGTGCTGAACTTTGGCAAGTGGAAGCTGGCTATAACACCCCCAGGAATCCCCCCCAAAAAACACCTCTTCCAGCGAGGCTCCATCTCACAAATTGCCATCATTCATAACATGTGAGTTTATGGAGGGCATCTGATTCAAACTACCATACCTAGATTTTAACCAATGCTGCAAGTTTAATTAGAAATATATCAGAAAGTACAGTTAAAATTAGCTAATATACCTATGTAGCTTTGAAAATGCTGTCCCACATATCAGATGCCCTTTTTAATTCAGCCCCGTTGCCATCAGGATGATCAGGTTTAGGTTCAAACTGGAGTAGCTTTCTAGTCTGATAAGGGAAGGTTGGTGTCTGTGGTTTTGGGGGTCCTGTGTCTCTACTAACTACCTATAAGAGAAGACTCAATCTCTATGACAATGAGATTTTAAAAAAGAGAGAGCAAAAACCAAATGAATTGCACAAGAACATAAACGATGGCTCAATCCATCCTGGCCAAAGCCATACCACCAATAAATTACAAAACTGGAAGTCATTTCAGCCCATTGATCCAGGTGTCTGTCCAGCCTGGGCCTCACAGAGGCTTCCTTCCACCATCACACGTGGCATCTGACCCCTTTAGCTAAATCCCAAACCATCACAACACATGAAGGCAACCTCTTGCCAACCAACCCTCATACTGTCAGAATGCCAGGACTTCTGGACTCTTCTGGAAACTACTAGGAATGTGTGAAGGAAATAAAACTGGGGCATGATCAGTGTGTGACGCTGGTAACATGATTCCATTGCTAATTTTCTTCCAGGTTCCAGAGTCTTCCTAAGAGGTTGGGGTTTAAACCTTTCCTGTAGAAAGACAGAATTATGGAACAGGCAGAAATCTTGAAGATGATCTAAGCCAGTGGTTTCCAAGTGTGGCTTCCCATAAGAATATTCTGGAAGGCTGGATATATCAGATGTCAAAGGACTTTACGTGGAGACCAAGAGATGCTTACCAGAGACCAAGGAGACCTAATCATAGTGGAACAGCTGGACAGTGCTTGCTAGAGTTTGGATCTTGAATGTCTCCCAGCTTGATGCTCTTGGAAGGCAGTGGAGGGTATAAAAGGTAGTCTTTAGGTCATGGGAGACATGCCCTAAAAGAGGGTTGCATGATGCTGTCTCCTCTTTCCTCTTTTATTCCTGACCATGAAAAAAAACTCCCCACTAACCAGAGATCTACAGAGAGGCTGCACCCATTAGAATCTCGACAAATTAACAAAGTTTGTCTCATTTAACCGATACTGATCTCGCTCTCCATTAGAGATTCTGTTTGTATGTTTCAGAAGCCAGCTAGAACCACGGACAACCCAATCCCACCAACAGGACAGGGAGATATTGCCTGTCACCCAGGCAGGAGATGAACCACTTTTTTTTGAGGAAGAGGCGAGATGAGCAAGAAAACTACCTCCACATCAAGTCAGATAACCTGTGAAAGGACAATGGAAACACACAGTGAATACCCAACACCATCAAAGCAGAAATCCAGAAACTCTTAATACTTCAATAGTAAAGCAGACCTAAAACTCACCCACCATGACTCAATTCCCCAGGATAAAGCCAGACACACTTTCTCTCTCTCTCTCTCTCTCTCTCTCTCTCTCTCTCTCTCTCTCTCTCTCTCTCTCTCTCTCTCTCACACACACACACACACTTTCTCTCTCTCCCTGTCCCTCTTCCTCCCCCAAATGAAGAAATATCTTTGAAAACACATGGGGCTATGGAGGACATCAAACCAGAGACCACTACCAGAGATTTCTCTACTTTGTTGTAACTTATCTATGTAATGTTTCCATCAATGTATTTGAAAAGTGCCATGATTTATATATTTCTTTTATCCCATGACTATAAAAACTTCATGGAATTGTTAACACATTGGAACATGGACTTTGAAGTAACCTAAATCTGTGTTCCTGGGTCATAGTTGACTCCAGAATAAATCATCTCTCGTTCCCTTTGACATGAGAGCTTTTTATTTCACTACAACACATAAAAAACTATAATTCACAAATAATTCTTATTGCTTCCATGGGTTTTGTTTTTCAAAAAGAAACTAAAACTAAGTAGATATGTGAATAACTAAATAAAACACTACATTTTGAAGCATCTAAGTTGAAGTAATAGATCTCCTGATGTGTTGTTTAACAAAATAATTCTCCACATTGCTTGTGTCTTGTGAAAGCAGGATGTTGGAGTCAAAGGCTAACTGGTCCGGAAATGATAATATGTTTATCAGCAATATAAACTCAGAAATAGTGTGCAAGCAAAGGCCAGTATGTTCTCATTATATCAAATTCCTAAGAAAACACAGTGAAATTGACAATCCATGCAATCTTTGCATAAAAAGGGGGGATGTTGTGCCTTTTTGTGGGCCAAGGAAAACTGCCAATCAATACAAACTTCTGCTTTTCATCCTGAGAGCCATGAAGGACAGGACTATCGTACTGACCCAGAGACGTGTGGAGAAGTGTGAGCTCTTCACGCAAAATTAATAGTGTATTCTCGCTTTTTTAACCTATTTTTTATTTATTTGCAAGTACAGAGAGAGGATGGAGGAACATGTGCCAGGGTCTCTTGCCACTGCAAATCAACTCCAGATCCATGTGCCACTTTGTGCATCTGGCTTTGCACAGATACTGGAAAATCAAACCTGGGCTGTCAGACTTTGCAAGCCAGTACCTTTAACCTCTGAGCATCTCTCCTGCCCAATAGCATATTTGCAAATCCTAAGTACCCTCTTCTACTGTTACTCACAGTTCACAGGTTACTGTTGATTCTAGGTGAATTAATCCAACCCTCTGAGCCCATTTTTTAAACCAGGGACTTTTGCCACTGCAAACAAACTCCAGACACTTGTGCCACTTTGTGCATCCAATTTACATGGGTGGCTTGGGAAATGAACCTAGGCCAGAAGGCTTTTCAAGTGATCTCTACCCCAGGCTGACTTTGAACTCTCTATGTAGCCAAGTATGACCTTGAATTTCTGATCCTCTCGCTCCTTCAGAGTGCTGAGATTATAGTCATGCATCAGCATCAGTACAAATAGTGCTGGAAACTGAACTAGGTATTCTTTCATGCTAAGCAAGTGTGGCAGTTAATTCCTTTAGACAGGTTCCATAGATCCCAAACCTGACACCTCCCCTTGAGTGGAAAGCATCTCTAACTAGAGTTCAAACCTGAGCCTAAAATTGATTGGTCAAAGATAGACCAACCAGCTGTCACTGACCAAATAATTCTGCCTCTTCTTCCCTCACATGGCCTAGCAGAAGGACGTTAGGTAAGGGCTCCCAGCCCCACACCACAGTCTAATGTCTGTGGTAAGGGGCTGGATTTCTTTCCCACATGAACCTTTCCTTCTCAAGATCTTTTCTTTTCCTGCTTGTTTAGCTGAACAGCATAGATTTTGGCTAAAACCTCTTCCACATGTTCTCCTCAAACTGGTGGCTGGAGATCTCTGTAACTTCCCATTCTCCTTTAAATAAAGTCTCCCACTATAACTTATCCTCTGATAGTCTATAATTTTAATTCTTGAACTTTTTAAAAATATATATTTATTGTCCATAATGAGTTACATTATTTAGTGGGCAAGCAATGCGTTGTTATCCCGAATTCCCCAATTCCCCCCCTCCCCATCCCTGATCAGTTATCCTCCTCCGTGGGCTGTCTGTATTAGTCCTTGTGGCAAGGGATCCTATATATCCTAGTACTCAGCCCGGTCTTCCTGGCCCAAGTGTGAACTTTATAGACAAGAATTTGGGTACTCCTTAAGTTCTGAGGTGCATTGGGATTTGCTGGGTACTCTCTAAGTTCTAACCCCCAGCTCCCCTTCTACTTCTACTCAACTGAGCTACACCCCATCCCTGGGTCGCCATTGTCTTTTTTTTTTACAATTATGTATATATTTATTTTTATTTATTTATTTAGTATGATTATGATACGTTCTTGTGTTGGTGTGAGAGCATGTCACAACACGTGTGAAGGTCAGTCCTTACCTTCCACTTTGTTCATTGGGATTTCACACAGAGCCTAGGGATGGAACTCAGGTACTCAGAATTGTATGGCAAGCACTTTACCTACTGAGCAATCTCCCCATCCAAACAGAGTAAGACTCAATGGATTCTTACATCTTCACAATGACCTTCAAAGTGTTACTCTTCAAAAGGACCTATGTGGCAGTGAGAAAATGTATTCAAGGCTTATTTGCCTGATGGAAGAAAAAAGAGGAGAAAAACAGAAGTGCACAGGGCTTTGCTTCCTTGAATCCTTGCTGTTGGGACAGGGCGAGACACCTGCAGAGGACACTCAGAGGGGGTCCTCACAAACACACGGGTCTGATTCAAAATGCAGGCTTGCTTTCTTGCCTTGTGACCTGCAGGACTGACATCACATTATCATTTCTAACCCTCAATTTCTTCATCTGCAAAGCAAGTGAGAAGAGATGGTCTTTGTCTGCTCTGGGATTGCATGAGTGAGGAGCTGGGTGTTGTTAATTGATAAGTATTTCAAAGAGGATCCATCTGTTTTGAGTAAGAGTCCACTTGTGACATCTTTATAAATGTTCTAGGAGATAACATACTCAGAGTTACTGAAAACATACATATTAAAACCATATGGCAATGTACAAAGGACAGAGCCAATTAAACAGAAATAATCGAGTGACTGATGAGAACCTATGATTTAAAAGATCTGATAAGGGAGTTAAAATTTATTGGGCATCAGAAAAGTCAGAGTAATTTTTGGTGGAAAGTGGTTGTTAGCGCAAATAAACAATCTATGGACTTGGACAGAATTTTAGAACAATATGAAAACAGAGACCAGAAGTGACCTAGAAGCAGCGTGTGGAACTAACCTATAAGACTGCATCAGCAGGGAGAACATGACACTTGGAGAACATCCCAAGACTCCCCCATGACCACACATACCTGTGCTTGGGTGTTAATCTTCTAGAACAGTTTTCAGTTCAGAATACAATCAAGAGAAAGCACAGACTTCCCATATACCAGTAGTACAACTGTCAGCACTAATGAACCCATAATGACACATCATTATCATTCCAAGTACATACTCTGCACTTTGGCTCAATGCTGGCTTTGTATACTCTGCTGCATTCTTTAATAAACTTATGGCATTAGAAATGTCCAGTGGAGGACTAGAGAGATGGCTAAGTGGTTAGGGCACTTGTCTGCAAAGCCTAACAACCTGGGTTCAATTCCCCAGTACCCACATAAAGCTAAATGTGCAAAGTGGCACATGCATATGGAGTTTGTTTGCAGAGAGAGTCTAGAGGCCCTGGCCCATTCTCTCTCTCTCTCTCTCTCTCTCTCTCTCTCTCTCTCTCTCTCTCTCTCTCTCTCTCTCTCTCTCTCTCTCTCTCCCTCTCCCTCTCTCTCCTCACAAACAAATATTTTTTTAGAAAAAATAAATATATGGAGCCGGGCATGGTGGCACATGCCTTTAATCCCACCACTAGGGAGCTAGAGGTAGAAGGATCGCCATGAGTTTGAGGCCAGCCTGAGACTACAGAGTGAATTCCAGGTCAGCTACAGCAAGACCCTACCTTGAAAAACCAAAAATAAATAAATAAAATATATGAAGAACTGTCTAGTGGAGTCAGGTGTGGTGGCACACACCTCTAATTCCAGCACTCAGGAGGCTAAGGTAGGAGTGATACAAGAATATTAGGGTTCCTTACACACCAACGTACCAATAATTTGGGGTGTTCTTGGATACTTGTCTTAATGAATTTGATGAATGAAATCCACAAACTAGAGGACAAGGCCCAACATGTATTAACCTTATAGTTTTGGTTATACATTTCCCTCTGAGTGTTTAAGACAAAGTAGACAGTTAAGATTTAATTAAGTATATATTTTAGGGGGGGTCACTAATGACTCTCCAGAGAAGATTTTAGGGACCTGGGAGGAGCACTGTGGCTTCTCTAACATCAGGTGTTGTCAGTCAAGATGAGTCAAGGCCGTGCTGGCCATGTGGCCGTCCCCCTTGGGGAAGCCTGCAGGACTGGTTGTCCTCAGTTGTGACTCTCTTATCTCAGACTGTACACCATTTTTGTTTTGAAGTCTCCATGTCCTCCCTGATCAGAAAGACAGGTGACTTACCAGAGGGCCAGTGTTCTACAATATGTTTACTTTCAAATCTATCTATATATATGTATAACTCCACGACTAACCAAAAGTCACTTAAATCAAGAGGCTTTTATGTTGATAATGATGGTGAGCCCCTTCTAACTTATACAAAGGCATTATATTCCAACCATTAAAATGGTTTGCTACTACACATTATCAAATGGAATTTACTTTTGGTGTGATTCCACTTTGTGTAGCTGCATCTCTCCAGAAACCCACACAGGTCCCTGTGTCCGTTACTCTGCTGCCCAGCCTGTCTCCATACAATGAAGAAGAGTTGGCCATCCTTCTCCCCCAGCAAGGCCAGCGGTTCCTGTCGTGGTAGGGGTAAGCTTAGCGGCTTCAATCGCTGCCCCTGGACTGTCTGCAGGAGGTTAGGTCATAGCCTACTCTCCTATGAGAAACTCTCTACTGAGCTAAGCGTGGTGATCAAGGCTCCACAGAAGCCTTGTGACCTGCAGGACTGACATCACATTATCATTGTTGCTACAAGAACAACTCACTTCCCTAACATCTGTTGTCCTACACAACCAGAGGGCTTTGGCCCTGCTGACAGCTGACAAAGGTGGAACTCGCATGATGTCTTCACGGGTCCCCTGGTGGTCCTCCTCCTTGTCCTCTTATTCACCCCCTGCCTACTTCCTACTTGGACAAATTCAAAAAATTTCTAATCAAACCTGCAATCAGTTTCTTCTCAAGGACTATCAACCACTCGGTCCTCCCTGGATGAATATGAGAGAGCACTGATAGAACACTCAACGGACTCATCAGTCCCATGATCAGCAGGAAGCAGTCTGGTGATGGCTCCTCCCCTTTCCTTACCAAAACAAAAGGGAGGACTGTTAGCAGAGCCACCCAGGCCAGCTGAAGGAACAAGATGGCCCCTGGCAGGAGATGCTTTGATAATCCCCAATGGTCAATTTCGGTTTCTGCCTAAGTTTCTATTCCCCTTGGTCTCCTTGGTCGCCTTGAGGGGATCTGAATGTCTCTCCTTATAAGGAAGAACTCACCTAAGGAAGCAATTCTTTGCTGCCTATGTGTCCCTGGTGTGACTGAAAACCCTTAAAAGGCCCCAGCTGCTTCCATCACTGCTGTGTCTGTCCCACATGGAGGCAGCCCCTGCACAATAAAGCTCTTTTTGGCAATCCATGTGGGCCTCTGCTTTGGTCTGTTGGCATGGCTGTCTTTCAGTAGTAAAGTGAAATGACCTACATTTCCCCTATAGACCCAAGAATATCTCCTGCACTTAACCAAGAGAAAACTATTCACTTTCAGGTCATCACCCCTAAGCTGTCTAGTCAGTATCTGCCTCCTATCAGGAGGACTGCTGTGAGTCCAAGGCCAGCCTGGGGCTACAAAATGAGTTCCAGCCTGGGCTAGAGTGAGACCCTACATCAAAAAGAGAGAGAGATGTGTGGTGGCATGAATCCACATTACAGTATCATACAGAATAGTTCCACTGCCCTCAGAGCCCTCTGTGCCCATTTGCCCTCTTCCCTTTACTGTCTTCATAATTTTGTCTTATCCAGAACCATAGAGTTGGAGTCACACAGTAGCCTCTTTAGATTGGCTTCTTTCATTGACTCATATGTACTCAAAGTAGCTCATTTCCTCTGGGTGCTGAGTGATACTCGCTGTCTGTGTCTCGGTTGATTTCCCACTAGCCTAATGAATAACCTCTTGCTTGCTTCCAAGTTTGGACAATAGGAAGTAAAGCCACTTTCAATGTCTAAGATTTTGTGGAGACGTCAGTTTTTGGTTCACTCGACTAAACACAGGGAATATGATTACTGTATCGTATGATAAAGAGTATGTTTGCTTTGGTAAGAAAATGCCAAACTTCCAAAGTGGTTGTGCCAATTTCCACCCCACAGTGATGAGCGAGCAGTCTTGTTGCTTAGCATCTTTGTCAGCATTTGGTGGTGTTGGTGTTTGGGATTTTGGACATTTTAATAGATGTATGATAGCATCTCACTGTTGTTTTCATTTGCAACTTACTAGTGATAATAACATTCATCATCTTCTCACATGTTTACATACCATCCATATATCTTCCCTGGTGAGATATCTGTTCAGATCTTTTGCCATTTTTTTAATTGGGTAGTGTGGTAGCTTGAATAATGTCCCCCAATAGAATTTATTATAATTGTGTTTATTAAATTGTTAATTGTCTCCAGGCTTCTGGCTGGAGGAAGTGTCACTTTGGCCTAGCCTCCTGGGGACTGGCCCTTTCTAATTTGGATGCAAAATACTAGGAATAGATATGCAAAAGAAAAGCTGGAACCCCAGGTCTGGCAGTTCTGCATTTTTGTGAATTACAGTGTTATAATGTGCTTGCTTGCTTGAGGTGCTGGTGGTGGGTCTCTCTGTCTCTGCTTGAATCTGTGAAAGGGAGCCAACCTTTCCTTAACTTCCCCTGGGTCTGTTCCTTCAATAAATATTTTCCTCCCAAAATTGTGTTTGGTTTGGAGATTCATCCCAGCAACGTGTGCCTGACTACGACAGGTAGTTCATTTTCTTATTAAGAAGTCTTTATATACTTTAGATAACAGTTTTATAGAAACAAATTATTTATTTGTTTACTTACTTGAGATAGAGACAGAGAGAAAGAGGCAGACAGAAAGAGAGTGAGTATAGGTGCACCAGGGACTCCTGCCACTTCAAACAAACTCCAGATGCATGTGCCACTGTGCATTTGGCTTTACATGGGTACTGGGGAATCGAACTAAGGTCATTGGGCTTTGCAGACAAGCACCTTAACCACTGAGCCACCTCTCTAACCCAGATAACAGTTTTTATCAGATGCGTCTTTTGCAAATATTTTTCTTAGTTTACATCTCTTAATCATGCTGTCTGGTTAAAATAGACAGTGTCTGGTGAAAATGAACAAAGCCAAAATAGCAAATAAAAGGGAAATCTAGTCCCTGAAGGGAGCAATGGAAGGATGGAAGAAGGAAAGGGTGATGCACAGAACCGTGTAGTGTGCCCTGGTGAGCACACACTGTGTGCATGCCCTCAGGTGCACCTATGCATCTTTGCAGTGGTGGACAGTCAGCAACATGCGCCATCCCTTGCCTCTTCACCTTGTCCTCCTAAGAGTTCATGAGAAACACGGTCAAACTTAGATTGCACTTCTTTCAGGAAGCCATGTTTCTGTGTTCCCTTACACCCTACCGGTCAGATATTTCTGGCGAGTTCTGATGGCTGTCTGAGCCTTCACTGGGGCATGCATTCCATGTAGAAGCTGCTGGCCTTTCTTCCTGCTGTATCCCAAACTCTAGCATCTGGCACATCGTCAGCTCTCGTCAAGGATTTGCCCCACAAGTGCCTGAGGCGGGAACTAGAAGATGAGACTCATCACAACAGATTGCTTGGGCAGCTGTAAAACTGTACCACAAATGACGTAGTTTAGACCACAGAGACTATTGCTTCATAGTTCTGGAGGCTAGGAGTTTGACTTCCAGGTGTCAGCAGGGTCCTGCCTCTTCTAAAGGAGTGAGAAAAGGACCTGTCCCAGGCCTCTTTTCCACTTCAAGTGGCGCCTTGGCTTGTGGCAGCATAATTCGTATCCTGATGGGGCATTGTCCCGGAATGTGTGTCTCTGTGTCTGAATTTCTCCTGGTTTCATAGATACCATTTGTACTGAATTAGGGTCACTACAATGACCTTATTTTAACTTAATGTCCTCTGTAAAGATCCTGTCTGCATAAGGATGGATGGTTGACTCCTACCCATCCTTCCGGGGGACCCAATGCAACATGTGACATTCATCTAGGGACTTTAAATTTTATGCTGTAGGGCTGGAGAGATGGCTCAGCAGTTAAGGCACTTGCTTCCAGTGCCTAAGGCCCTGGGTTCAATTCCCCAGGACCCACATAAGCCAGGCCCACAAGGTGGTGGTCCTGGTGTGCCTATTCTCTCTCTCTCTCTCTCTCTCTCTCTCTCTCTCTCTCTCATCTCTATCTCTCTGCTTTAAAAATGAATAAAATAAATAAATAAATAAATAAATAAATAAATAAATAAATTTTATGCTGTAGGCAGATAGACCCTCAAGAGTGTGGCATGAAAATTTTTTGAGAGGTATAAATCACAGATGCAAACATGTGACAGCAGAAGGCAGTGGAGTCAGGTGTAAGTCAGATTTCTATAAGAAATGCCTGACACAGACAACTTACTAAGAAGAAAGATATCTTGACTCATGCTTTTGCAAGTTTCAGTCCATGATGATGTCACCCAGCTGCCTTTGTGCCTGTGGCAAGACAGCACATTATGGCAGATAGCTCACAGTGGAACAAAGCTATTCACCTCATGACTGGAAGAGAAAGAAGGCACTAGGGTCCCAATATCCCCTCAAGGGCATGTCACCAATGACCTGAAGACCTCCCACTAGGTCCTGCCTCCTAACACTGGCAAGCTGGGGACCAAGCCCTTAGCACATGAGGTCTGGTGGGGGGGGGAGCATTTCAGATACAAACTATACTACCAAGGTAGGTCCAGGATAAGGTAATGAATACCAACTATGGATAGTCTATGTGGAAATAAATAGGAGACAGAGTTTCAGGAATTGTGAGGGGTGATAGGCAAAAATGCTGTAGCTAATTGATGATTAATTAGAGGGGATGCCCTCTTCCACTGATGCTCCCAAAAACAGTAGAGGATATTGTCAAGACTCTAGGTTGCCCACCAGAACTAGATGGTAAGACCCTATTGCTAAATACTCCACATGCTTGTGCTTCAGGTCACTGAGAAATCAAGCTGGAGATGAGCTGGAGACCTCCTTCCTGCTGACTAGTTGTCAAGATGCTAGAAAGACCTATGCAGCCCAACCATCTTGTCCAGCCACCAGTGAAATAAATATCTTTAAAGGCTAATTATTCCTTTGAGCTTGGTGGGTGGGTTCTCTTTATGAGGAAATTACACACAATTTCAGTGGCCATGAGGGCCCTCGCTGGGGCTGTAGAGCATTCACCCCTAAGATAGCTGCAACTGTGCCCTGCTCTAAGACAAATACCTGGGCCAACAGGCCCTTCCAACACAAAAGAAATACAATTCCAAGGGAGAATTCTTTTTCTTTCTCTTTTGTAGTTGGATCAAACCTCATATTAATTTAAGCTTCAAAGGAGAGGGAGACTGAATGCTGAGTCATCTATCTTAGAGAACAAGAGTATGTTCTCACTAGATAAGTTTCTGTCCATGATGAGCTATATAGTTCTTAAGGATCACAGCAAAATTTAAGTGAAGATGTCTACACTCAAATAAAACTCGTAAGATGATGGAAGAAGCAGAGCCAAATAGAGAAACACCTAAGGAGAACCGTGCAATTGCACAGGTTACACGCTATGTTAATCGGTTTTGCATCACTGTGACAAAGCACCAGATAATCAACTTAAAAAGAAGAGAGGCTTTTTGGATCACAGTTCCAGACGTTTCAGACCATTGTAACTGGTTCCACTGCTTTGGGCCTTTGACAGAATATACCAGGAGAACTTAGTGGAAAAGTCCAGTTCATCTCCTGCTTACTGGAAACATAATGAAACAGGCTAGAGCCCCAATACTGCCTTCAAGGGCATGCTCCCGGTGACCTGACTTTCTTCCACTAGGTCACACATTTCCACTGCCTTTTGAGGTTTGAGGTAGGGTCTCCCTCTAGCCCAGGCTGACCCCGAACTCACTCTGTAGTCTCAGGGTGTCCTTGAACTCCTAAGTCTGCCTCCCAAGTCCTGGAATTAAAGGCGTGCTCCACCACGCCTTAATCCATTGCCTTTTAATGGTGTCACAGACTGGGCACCAAGCTCTTCGTCCACCGGCCTTTGGGAAGGGCCTTTGGGAAGGGTTCAGGATCCAGAGAACAGCACAAATGTGCCAGGTGACCTCGCTCGGATTTTGTCTCTAGCCCTGCCTGTGGTTGGTGAGGACATAGTTGAGAGACTCAGAGCCCTCGGAAATGGAGCCAGAGGACAGGAACAAGAACAAAGACGCCCATGCTTGATGGTCCTTTAGGTCCTGGGACCTGCAGGCAGGAGCCATGAAGCAGAGGGCTCTCATGTGTTGCATGCCCTGCACCTCTAGGTGGTGCTGCAGGATCTGCCTTTCTGCAGAGTAATTGCTGTTTTTGCCAGGTGCCATAAATAACAATCCACAGGCCACTGCTATTTTGGCTGTTAATTGTAGGCTCTGTCTGGCAGCCACAAATGTACACAAGCTGTTAAAAAAAAAACACACACCAGGTAACCCTGATTTAAAGTCTCAATAGCCTTGTGTGGCATTTTCATTTAGTCACCAGCCAGGGTCCAGGTGAAACCACAGAGGAGACAGTTAAGCATCAGCTGCTCTCACTATGAGCCTGACAACCTACCCCGGGGAGATGGCGGTCCACACTGAGGACACACAGAACATATCAACGCAGAAATCCTGAAGTTGCTGTGAGCTCAACACTAAAGTGGACTTGTAACACACCTGCCAAGGCTCAGAGCATTGTGGAAGAGGGGATGGAAAGAATGTAAGAGCCACAGTGTGGGGAGGAATCTTGAGAGGCATTGCCTCCTCCAACTCTCACCCCCACTGTGAATACAGTAACCCCACTGTGAAAACCCCCCCCCCAATGGAAAAGGGGTATGGAGGAGGGGCATGGGACTAACACATGATTTGTCCATACAACAAAGTTTCTAATTAATAAAGATGGGTGGGAGAGTTGGCTCATGGTTAAGGTGCTTGCCTGCAGAGGCTAAAGACCCAGGTTAGGTGCAGGAAGAGGTGCATGAGACAGAGGAAGAGCTCTTAAGGGAGGTGAGAAACACAAAAAATAATAGCATACTGTATACAAGGAAAGCACAAGGGGAGACTGGGGGAGAAAGGGGAGGGCATGGAGAGGACTCTGGGCAGCAGAAGGGGTGAGGGAAATGAGTGAGAACAAAGCACAGTGACACATGCATATGAAGGCAACATGATAAAATCCATTATTGTGTATGCTCACCTAAAAAAGATCAAACATTTCTCCAATGTATAAAAAAGCAGCCCAGTGATGTGGTTGATCGCCGTTAATCCCAGCACTTGTGGGCAAAGTTAAGAGGATCGTTGTGAGTCTGAGGCTAATCTAGAACTACAGAGTAATTTCCAGTTCATCAGTCTTGCCTAAAGTGAGACCCTACCTTGGGGGAGGAGGTCAAAGAGCCAGGTGTGGTGGCACTCAGGAGGCTGAGGTAGGAGGATCAACATGAGTTCAAAGCTAGCCTGGGCTATAGAGTGAGTTCCAAGCCAGCCAGAGCAAGAGTGAGACCCTGCTTTAAAAACACAAACAAACAAACAAACAAAAAAACATATATCCAACCAGGGTGGTGACACATGCCGGCAATCCCAGCATTTGGGAGGTGGAAGTAGAGGCAATATTATCAGGACTTTGAGAACAGCTTGGGCTACACAAGACCCTGTCTCAAAATAAATAATAAATGATAAAGCATAGATCCATAAAAGACTTGTAGATAAATGTCTTATAACAGCTTTGCTTGCAACACTCCAAAACTGGAAAGATACAAATGTCCATGAACAAGTGAATAAATAAACTGGGAAATCCATAGAAAGGACATGAATTATGGGTAACACAACAGATGAACCTCAGTCTAGGTGAAATAAGCCAGACCAAAAACCACTAAAATAAATCATGTAAAATTCAAGGAAATGTACATGAATACATAGAGACAGAGAGTAGATTGGCTGCAGGTCACTGAAAAATCAAGCTGGAACTGAGCTGGAAACCTCCTCCCTGTTAACCAACTGACAGAAAGCTGGGGAAAGCTAAGGCTGCATGCAGCCCTTTGGAGAGAGAAGTTAATAAGGGGGGGTGAACAGCAGTGGACTTTAAAAACCTTGAGATTGGCCAGCCAGGCCAAATGAGCCAACTGGGGCAGTAGTGGCACATCTGTTATGGGGGAGCCAACTGCTCTCTAATTGGACTGGAGGCCCGTTCCACAGGAGGGAAAGCATGCCTGATACTGAAGACCTAGTCAAAAGCCTATAGTGGAGGAGGTCATGAGCCCTAGAGGAGTAATGCCTGCTGTTGTCTGGCTAAACTCCCATACAAGCACTTTTTTTAAAATGAGCATACCCACATGATAATACTACACTCTTGTCTAGACAAGCTTCTCTTTTTCAGATGGCAGTGACCACTGGGATAACTCAAAAGACACCATAGTGCTGAGAAGTGACAGTGGAGTGTTCAGCACTGGGACATCTCTGTCATACTTCCCGAGGCTCAGGGTCTATTGCGGAAGAGGTGGTGGAAAGATTGTAAAAGCCAAAGGAAGGGTAGGACTGCTTACAATGCAATCTTCCAGACATAAAACAGCCTTGACAGTCATGACTTCACAGTGACTGATTGTGGGGCCTTGCTAAGGGACACGGAGGAGATAAAGGGTTAACTAAGAGTTGAGACAGGTTGAAGCCCCCATGGCGCTTTGTCATACTCCTCTTTTGATCCTAAACCTCCGGGCCCCCTGGCAAGCCACAATGAACCCTGTATTCTCACCCCAGCAGTGCTGACAATAAGTGACAGTTTCTCCATAGCTGCCACCATCGAACTCATGTCTAAGAATCATGTACTTCTTGCCACTCAGGGCTGAGCAAGCCCCTCAACTTATGCAAATTAGGCATTTACAGGTTGCTAGGCCCTGCCTATCCACATGTGAGGTGCCCACAGACCACCCTGCCCCAACCAACCCCCTTGCTATGCCCCTGCCTCTAATTTTCCTGGCTTCTCTCTATAAATATGACCTCTCCACATACAATAAACAATATCTGCCTGTTCCACCTACGGCTCTGCATCGAGCAAGGATGTGGACCAGCCGCCAGCGTCAGCAGAAGAAACACCAGATAATACCTACACATAATGGGAGGAAAAGATGATGACACAAAACAGACTAATTGGGAGGGGGAAGAGGTATGGCGGAGGGTGGAGAGGGAATCACAATGGCTGATGATCTAGGATTATGGAAGCTATCAATAAAGAGTTTAAAAAGAAAGTAGGTCTGGTCCACACCTGGGCAAAGGAGGCTCCAGTAGCAGAAAGAAAAAAATGAGCCAAAAATGGAGGTGATGAACATTTACCATCTTGACTGTAATGATGGTTTAGGGTGCTAACACATTAGAACTTAATAAACCATGTCCACTTCAAAGAGTCGTTTATTGTATCAGTTTCTTTCTCTGGCTGTGACCAAATCCCTGACTAGAAGGAAAGAGTTTATGTTGGCTTACAGTCCCAGAGGTTAGAGTGCATCGGCAGGGAAGGCACAGATCCCACCCAGTCAGTAAGCAGAGGTCAAATAACAAGTGGGGTAGAGAATAAACTTAAAGCCCCGCCCCCTGATCCCCTTCCTCTAGCAAGGCTCCACCTCCTACAGGTGGTCCCAAGTAGCACCAGCCCCAGGCGACCAAATGTTCACATACAAGAACCTATGGTGGGGGGGGACCAGAACAGTTTTATACTTTAGTAAAACAAAAAAAATTTTTTTGGCTTTTCGAGGTAGGATCTCGCTCTAGTACAGGCTGACCTGGACTTCACTATGTAGTCTCAGGCTGGCCTTGAACTCACGGCGACCCTCCTACCTCTGCCTCCCGAGTGCTGGGATTAAAGGCGTGTACCACCACGGCCAGCTGATAAAACAATTTTTAAAAAGAACTGAAGAGATGCCTGCAAAGCCTAATTAGGGTCCAGGGCCCACGTGAAGCCACTGGATGTGCTAGCTCCCATTCTGACTCTCTTCTCTCTGCTTGCGAGCAAACAAATGAACGTATTTTTTTAAACCCTAAACGTAGAAAAGGCAGGATCAGACCGTGGGGTGCCGGGGGTTTCTGCGGAGCGCAGCAGGGCCACAGCGCAGAGCTGGTGCTCAGCAGGCCAGCTGGGTGCAGGCTCCTGGGGTGCAGAAGGGTGCAGACGAGGGTCACCGGCACCCCGCGGCCGGCTTGCAGCTCTAAGCACCCCGGTGTCTGCCTGAGAGACCCGGGGAGGGCTGCTTTGTTTGGAGGCGGTGGTGTGACCCACACGAAAGCCGCAGCATCCGGTGCAGAACGAGAAAAAAACACCTGGACGCCTGAGCAGAGAGGACTTGAGCTCCACAAGGAGATGACAGCCCAGGGAAACTCCGCGCTTCCGCCGGAAGGGCTTGGGCGGGCCGGGGCAGCGCGCAGGCGCGACAGCATCGCTTTACGGCCGCGGGCAGGGGCGGGACGTCGCAGTGTGCAGGTGCGACAGAGCCGCTTTACGGCCGCGGGCAGAGGCGGGGCGGCGTAGTGCGTAGACGCGACAGGGTCACTTTACGGCCGCGGGCAGAGGCAGGGCGGCGCAGCGCGCAAAGGCGACAGGGTCGCTTTACGGCCGCAGGCAGGGGCGGGGCGGCGCAGTGCGCAGACGTGACAGGGTCGCTTTACGGCCGCGGGCAAGGGCGGGGCAGAGATCTGACCCAGCCAAGCCGGGCGGGGGCGTGTCCGAGGCGGAAGTGCCACAGATCGTAAGTGACGGCGGCGGCGGTGCGACAGCGGCTGGGCCGTCCCGGAACCGGGCCGGTGGTTCCCTGCCGAGCCGGCGGAGCGGGCGCAGGGCGGCCGGCGGCCTGGGGCCGGACAAGCCGGTCTGACCGAGCCCTCCCTCCCTCTCGCAGCGCGGCGAAGTGCCGTCCTCGCCATGAGGCCGCAGCAGGCGCCGGTGTCCGGGAAGGTCTTCGTCCAGCGAGACTACAGCAGCGGCACCCGTTGCCAGTTCCAGACCAAGTTCCCCGCCGAGCTGGAGAACCGGGTACGGGCCGCGAGGGGCGTGGGCTGGGCGTGTGCGGGACAGCCGCGGCTGCTCCGGGAAGGGAAGGGAAGGGAACGGAACGGAGGCCGGCCGGCCGGTGAGGAGTTCACCGCGTGGACCCCCCAGTCCTTACACCGCCGCGGCTCCCGCCACCTCCCCGCTGACGACAAGTGTGGGGACCCTTGATTCCTCGTCCCCGGGGCTGACAATGTGGGGACCGTTGATTCCACGTCCCCGGTTATGGGCAAACGTGGGGATCCTTGATTCCGCGTCCCCGGTGCTGACAATGTGGGGAGACTTGATTCCTCGTCCCCGGTGTTGACAGATGTGGGGAGAATTGATTCCACGTCCCAGTTATTGACCCCAGCGATGAGGAGTTGATTCCTGGGCCACCTCGCTCAGCCTGTTGTCACGATCCTCCCACCTCCCTCCGCAGACGTGCACTCGCCATGGAGCAGGGTTTCTTAATGCTGTGTCCTCCAGGGCAGACAGGCCTCCTTGGAACCTGAAAAACATAGGGCCTGGACAGGAAGAATCTCAGAACAAGGCCTCAAACTTGACACTCCCAGTTACGATCACCAGGAGCTTCCTGTTTGGCTTGCATTTAAAAATTCGCCAGCCTAACCTTGCATACAGAAATTAAGAATAGGATAGTTTAACACCCCGCTCAAAGTATACCCTCTTAGAGGAGTTCAGTGTGAGGATGGGTCAACCTTGTGCCCACCCTCATGTGTCCAACCAATCAGTTCTTTGGTCTTGTACCCAGTGGCTCAACTTTGTTTCCTGTCACAAGTCAATTTCTTATTTCAGCTGGGAGCAAGTTTTGTGCCCCTTTTTTCTTAAGAGTGGGTAGGAATCTCAATGGAAATAGGTATGATGTGGACTTGGACTATGAAATGCTGGTCGGGAACTACGTAGGTGGAGATGAGTGTGTACTAGAGAAATGTGTAGCAGCCATTTAAAAGCAGTTTGTGGGCTGGCCATGTAACTCAGTGCTAGAGCCTAGTCATAGCATGTTGACCTGGGTTCTACCACCAGCACAAAAATAGCCTGCCTGGGCTATGGAGCAAGTTCAGGCTACCCTGGGCCACTTAACTAGACCTCTGTCTCAAAGTAGAAAGTTTGAAGAAGATGAAATGTGGCACCTGAGGACACAGCTCAGCAGTAGAGCACTTGCCTGGCCCCAAGCTCACTCCCTAGTACTTTGTAAAGAAAAACAAGTCAGTCAGTCAAGGTGTTGCACTTACCTGATTGCCAGTGTTGGAAGATCAGCAGTGATCAGTTACTTTTCCTTCAGCTTGATTTATAACCATAGGCAGAATAGTGCTCCAATGCCTTGCTTTAACTGCAAATTAAACAAGGTGTGAGGGTTTGATCTGGGTGTCCCCCACAAATGATTCATATTCATTCATTCTCTCTCTCTCTCTCTCTCTCTCTCTCTGCCTGCATGTGTGCGTGCGTGCGTGCGTGCTTGCGTGCGTGCAAATAAGTTTTTTAAAATGACACAGAGAATGTGTAGATTTACTTGTTTGTGAGGTGCCATTTAACTACTGTATTCTGTTGTCAGTAATAGCAACCTAGGGTGACAGTAGGTGGACATTTCTACAGAAGAGGTAAAAATTGGGACAAGTTGCCAGTTTACTAGAGCTACTGAATATGATTTTGAAATTTAAAATCACAATTATTGTGTTTTATATGTTAAGAGCCAGGTGTGTTGGTGCATGCCTTTAATCCTAGTACTTGGAAGGTAGAGGTAAGAGGATCCCTGTAATTTGGAGGCCATCCTGGTACTGCAGAGTAAATTTCAGGTCAGCCTGGGCTACTTTGACCCCCCCAAAAAAAATTACTTGAAAAGGACCAAATGTTTTATTTTTAAGTCTCTCATGGAAACTATGAATTATAGAAGTTACATACTTACAAATTAGAATGTTAACAATTTTTGTTTACAACATTTATTTGCCTGTTACATGATTCCTTTATTTATGGGCTTAAAAGTCTGATTTCAGCCTAAAGTTGAGCCAAGCATGTATGTAGAATCAGACAGCATTCCATGGTTTATGGTAGAGCCTTTGATAGTCTTAAATACAGAAGCCAGATGTAGTCACAGGACTCCATGATTGTTACTGAGAACTGATACCACTATATACTGACATCCAGAGGCTATAAACCCAAGAACTGCTTGGGATACTGAAGACTGTGTGATTCTACTCTGTGTTGCTATTCAGTTTTGCCTCTGAATTTTTATAATCTAAAATTTTAAATTTTTTAAATATTTTATTTATTTATTTATTTGAGAGAGAGAGGCAGACAGACAGAGACAGAGAGAATGGGCACAACAGGGCCTCCAGCCACTGCAAATAAACTCCAGACACATGCGCCCTCTTGTGCATCTGGCTTTACATGGGCACTGGGGAATCAAACTCAGGTCCTTCTGCATTGCAGGTAAACACCGTAACCTCTAAGCCATCTCTTCAGCCCTAAAATTTAAATTTTTTAAATGGATTAAAACTATTATATACTTTAAACTACTTGAGAAAACTTTTAATTTTTTTCTGTATCAATATTGAATTTAAATCATGGGCTTACACTTTCCTTACTAGGTGTGATGGGAAATTGAAAAGTTTCCTTCAATTAGCCTAGAAATATTACTAATTGCTTTGCCACTGGGGCTGGTTTTCTTTTCTTTTTAAAAAAATAATATTTATTTGCAAGGGGGGAGAGAGAATGAGAATGAATATGAACTCACCAGGGCATCTAGCCACTGAGAATGAACTCCAGATGCATGTGCCACTTTGTGCATCTGGTTTTACATAGGTGCTGGGCTTTGCAGACAAGTGCTTTAACCATTGAGCCATCTCCCCAGCCCCATGGTTTTCTTCTTTGTGAGTATCTCATACTGGCAAATTCAGAGGAGGATGTATTCATCTTGAATGAATCATCCTTAATCTGGTCAGTAGAAATAACCTTTACTATCTTGAGTTTGTGATTGCTTCAGGCTTTAGTACCATGTCACTCAATAAAACGAAAATCCTGAGAAAATAAACCTGACTCCTATTTTGATTCTGAAATGATGTTTAATGAGCCATAGTTGTATTTGACTCCAACTTCACATATCTCCAAATTCCGATAGAGTTCCTGAATCAATGAACTAGATGAGGCTGTTGCTGGCATACTTATAAATAGAAGTATAGTTCAAAAGAACACTAAAAAATTGTAGCATAGAATAGTGTATGCACTCAGGAGGCAAAGGTGGGATGATCACTGTAAGTTCGAGGCCAGACTGGGACTACAGAGTGAGGTCCAGGTCAGCCTGGGCTAAAGTGAGACCCTACCTCAAAAAAATAAAAATAAAAAATTTAAGACTTAAATTTGTTCTTTGGAGCTCTCCCAGCTTAAGTATAACTATATGTTACTTAACAACAGGAACACACTGAAATGCATCATTTACAATTTTGTTATGATAACTGGAGTGTACGTACATGAAACATGAAATGTATGAGGCTGTTGCTGGCATACTTATAAATGGGAGTACAGTGCAAAAGAACACGAAATTATAACATAGAGTACATGTTGGTGAGTAGCATAATCACTTCTTGTGATTAGGTTTGTTACATAGTTGTATGTGCTGTACTTCTGGAAGGTGGGCAGCATAGTAGCTCGTTTGTACTGACATCACCATGAACAGGGAGGGTCTCTAGGCAACAGGAATTTTTCAGCTCATTTCAGTCTAGGAGGCCATTGTCTATGCAGTCCATGAGCCAGACCATCACGTAGCCCATAACTCTCAATGCTCTTTTTCCTAACTGCTCCTTCCCATGCTTTTCCCCTTTCTGCTTTGCATGTGTAATGGGTGCTAGAACATTCTCTCGTTAAAAACTCAAAAACATTCTTGTCCTTTACTTTAAAGAACAACTTTTATTATTTGTTGAATCAAGGTCTCACTGTAGCCCATGCTGACCTAGAGGCTCATTCTGTAACTCCAGGCTGGCCTCAAACTCACAGAGACCCTCCTACCCAGCCTCTCCAATGCTAAGATTAAAGACATGGGATACCATGCCTGCTTTATTTCTTTTCTTTCACTTTCAAAAAAAAATTCTTTGACTTTAGGTGTTTTTTTTTTAAACTGGCCCATGATTGGCTTCAATCTTGTAAACCATTATAATCTCAGAATAATTTAAGAGTTAGTATTTCTGGCATGAAGGGTAATCTAATCTGGAAGAAATAAGAGGCTCCTGGGTTGGATCCCATGGTTTTGAATTATGTTGCATATAAAGAAATGTGAACGATGGGAAAGAGTGTATCAGATTGGAGTATTAGTACGCAGAAGAAATAAGAAGGTAGACTGTTAGCTGACGTGAGTGAGACAAACTAAAGGCCTTAATTAGGCACTTGGACAGAGTTCTGGTGTGTTTTCAGGTCAGGAGCACTGTGGTATATATAGGTCCCCAGTGACCAGTCTCAGCACTGTCTTGATGTGGGAGAGTTGTGTGGGAATGCTATCCGTGCTCTCCGAACCAGCTCTACCCACCTAGCCCTTGTCAGAAACCCAAGGTATTATAAAAAGTTAATCGTAGCTTTTAGAAACAGTAAGTGCCAACACCACTTCAAAGAAGGCATTAAACTTTCTCATTGCCACTGCTCATTAAGCCCTAGTTTTCCACACTGAGGAAAAACCAGTGATTATAACTGTTTCTAACTTAAGAGCTCTGGGGAGAAGCATGGCAAAATTATGTTCTTGGGCTGGGGTGTGACTTTCTGATAAGAGTGCTTGCCTATCATGTTTGAGTCCCCAGGTTTGATCCTCAGCACCACAAAAAAAAAAAAAACTTAGAAAACCTTTTTCTCATCCTATTTTATTAGAGTTCTTTGACTTATTTCTCTGAATCTGTTTAAAGACATTACAACAGTAGTCAGGTTTCTCATTGCTGTGACAAAGAATCCAACAAAAAGCAGCTCATGGGAGGGATGGGTTTATTTTGGCTATACAGATTCAAGTAGAAACTCCATGAAGGCAGGAAAAGTGACAGCATGAGCAGAGGGTGGACATTACCTCCGCCACAGCATTGCAAACAGCAGCAGGAAGGTGTGCCAAAAACTGGCAAGGGGAAGCTGGCTTATAACACTCATAAGCCTGCCCCCAACAATATACCTCCAACAAGGTTCCAAAACTGCCATCAGCTGGGGATCAAGTGTTCAGAACACATTAAGTTTATGGGAGACAGGTGGATCAAACCACCACATAATGAACTAGTTGGTTAGTGAATGACAGGTTTAGAACTAAGGAGGTGTGCACGAGGTCTTAAGGAGGATGTGTACTGGTGAACTGGCAGGCAGTGAGATCCTAGATGAGTATGGAGGTTTGAAAGCCACAATCCACAATTAGAAGAGGAAAATAAAAGCATTGCTAGGGTTGGGGATGTAGCTCAATGCTCAAAGCCGAAGCTTTCCTATTAATCTCCAGCACCCTGTAAAACTGGTATGGTGGTGAATGCCTGGAATCCCTGCGCTACAAATTCAGTGCACGTGCACACACACACTGGAAGACAAAGTTCCCTTTATCTGGGGAGTGATAGCTCATACTCAGGAGGCTGTAACCCTAGTCCTGTCGAGAGAATCACTGGGGATTGCAAAAACTAACAACAAAAAGACCAGCAGGCTCCAGGATGAGTAAGAGACTCCATCTCCAGTAAGACTGGGTAGAAGAGCAATGGAAGGGGACACACAGATGAGTACACCCTGCCACAGGAGAGCGCATGGGGTGCTGCAGGGTCACATGGCACGTACGTGCAGAAGAAAAATATCACCTAGTTGTATGTCAGCCTCATGTAAATACTCTACCGTGCGCACACAGCCATTTCTCTGGTCGTGCTCCTATTCCCAAGTGACAGCAGCACTGCTCACTGCCATCCAGGTTTCACTCTCTTCGTCTCTCTGTTTTCACAAGGTCTCAGGCAGCCTACGCTGGCCTTGAGCTGCTGTGTAGCCAAGGATGATTTTGGACTGATCTTCCTGCCCCGGCCTCCCAAGTGCTGGGATTACAGGTGTGAACCACCACTCTGGCCTGTTTGCTGTCTTTTCAAGTCAGAACTTTGTGAAAACAGGGTAACTTTGTGACAGCAAACAATGACTTGTTTTTCTAAAATTTATTCTAAATTCTTTCCTTCCTACAGATTGATAGGCAGCAGTTTGAAGAAACAGTTCGAACTCTAAATAACCTTTATGCAGAAGCTGAGAAGCTTGGGGGCCAGTCGTATCTTGAAGGCTGTCTGGCTTGTTTGACAGCTTACACCATCTTCTTATGCATGGAGACCCACTATGAGAAGGTACAGTTACACTTTTGTGTCAAAAATCTTCTAAAGTTATAAAGAAGTGGAGTTTTTTTCACAGTAACAACTGCTGTGACATGTCTAGAGGCATTTATAATAGTGGTTCAGATTTGGTTATGGCTTCTAAGTCCAGAGCACTGAGTATTTCAGATCAAGTCAGAAAAGAGTGTCCACTTGGTTGCCAAGTCAACGATAAGACTGAGATACATTTACAGTGAATGTTCTCTGGCTTTCTGAGAATCCTTTTACCTTTTTTCTCCAAACTTTCATTCATTCATCCATCCATCTGTCCATCCGTCCAAACATCCATTTATTTATTTATTTATTTATTTATTTATTTATTTATTTATTTATTTATTTATTTATTTATTTATTTATTTATTTATGAGAGAAGGGGGAAAAATGGACATCCCAGGGTCTCCTGCCACTGCAAAGAAACCCTAGACACATGTGCCACTTTGCGCATCTGGCTTAATGTGGCTGTTAGAGAAGGGAACCCTAGACTGTGGGGCTTTGCAAATGAGCACTTTAACTACTTAGCCATCTCCACAGCATTCCCCCCCCCCAACTTTTTCTATCATCAGTCTTATGCTCCTATCCAAGTTTTTATCTCCTCTTTCCATTTGTCTGCTAGGAAGGTCTAGAGTCGCTTGTTGGCGATTTGAGATTTCCAAAATGGAAGCCTCCCACCTCATTGTGTTCAATAGGTGTGAATGATGAATTGAGAAAAAATAGTTGTGAAAGAATACAGCTTTTCCATTGCCAGCATCGCTATTTGTACCCCACCACTGGGGCTTGTTGACTGAAAGCATCCAGGATTGAAAGAGACCCCCATCTCAAGGAAATACATGGTTGAGCAATACAGGACACTCAAAGTTATCTGGCCTCCACAAGCACACACGTATCATGCACATATCACACCACTTACTGTGCACGTGTGTGCAGTTTGATGTCCTTCACATCACATAAAAAAGCTACAAATATATTCCCACTTAACTTTCAAAATCAGAAGTTATCAAAGATCCATCCACTTTTTCAGTTGGTATTTAGTTTTAGTATTTCTTCCTTGTTGGATTCAAGAAGTGCTTACTGAAAGCCTACCTCTGTGCCAAGCAGTGCCATGCTAAGCAAGGTTCCAGGGACATAGCAGAATAAGACAGACAAGACAGGAGTGGCTGCTGCCCTTGTGCAGTTGATAGTTTAAATAAAACCAACACAGGGCTGGAAAGATGACTCAGTGGTTAAAGGCATTTGTTGCAAAGCTTGCTAGCCTGGTTCATTTGCAGTAGCAAGAGGCCCTGGTGTGCCTATACACACACATGCACATGCAAATAAAACATAAACACATATGGGCTGGAGAGATTTCTCAGTGGTTAAGGCGCTTGTCTTTAAATCCTAATGTCCTGAGCTCGATTCCCCAGTACCCAAGGAAGCCAGGTGCACAGAGGGGCACATGCGACTGGAGTTCCTTTGCAGTGGCTAATGGCTCTGGTGCACCTATTATCTCTCCATCTTTCACTGTCTCTCTCTGATTTCAAGATAAGAAAATAAAAGTATTTTTAAAAAAATAAGTATATATTTGGTTCTGGGTTATAACCCAAAGTATAAAACAAATATAAGTTTATATTGAATGAATAATTGGGAGAAAAGAGACATAATAATTCTAGTTCTATGTAGATACCCAAGGAAAAACCTACACACACACACACACACACACACACACACACACGCACACACACACGCACACACGAGCAGAGGTGAGGTGATGACTGTTTGGGCTAGACACAGGACAGTTTGGATGGAGGTTGACAAATGACTTCGGGGAATATGTAGGGCCAAGAGTCACTGAGGAGCTGAGTTACAGGAGAGGTGGGGAAGGTGCATTTACATGAGTGAAAGTGTGGTAGCCCCAGGCTGCTCTGGTAGAAGTCCATGTTTCCGCCAGTGAGTAGGACTGCATCTTTGGAGAGTTCTGTGTCGTGCTGTTTAGTTCACTACACCTTCTTGTTTGGTTTCTCGAGGTAGGATCCCACTCTAGCCCAGGGTGGCCTTGAACTCTCAGCAATTCTCCTACCTCTGCCTCCCAAGTACTGGGACTAAAGGTGTTCGCCACCATGCCTGGCTTCACTAAATGTTTTGTTTGATAATTTTTAAAATTATTTATCTATGAGAGAGAGACGGGGGGGGGGGGGGGGGCAGATAGAGAGAATGGGTATGCCAGGGCCTCCAACCACTGCAAATGAACTCCAGATGCATGTGCCATTTTGTGCATCTGGTTCTATGTGGGTACGGCAATTGAACCTGTGTCTTTAGGCTTTGCAGTCAAGCGCCTTAAGCACCAAGCCATCTCTCCAGCCCTAGTTATTTGATAAGTTTTTAGTTAACCTTTATTTGTCCATGCAAATTTACTGAAGTAGATATAAAGACTTTTTTGATGTCACTGTAAGAAGTTAGGAATTGAGTACCAGCCAAGCCGTATTAGCTACAGAAGAATCCTGGACAGTCATGTCTTAGAGTTCTCTTGTCTATGAAGGGGATCTTGGAATTAATGTATTGCTTCACATATGGTAATTGCTTAATAAACATTGTTTTCCTGAGGTTGATTTTAAGTGAAGTTAGTATTGATTTCAACCAGATATTTGTGAACCTCTATGTTTTTATTTCAAGTGTAAGTAATCCTTTTAGCCATCTCTGGTTTATTGAGATGTTAAAGCATTTAGTGACTCTCAATTTGAGTCTTTTTGATTATTAATCTTAAATGATTCTTTAGTTTTTCAAGTTAAGGACCCGCTCTAGCCCAGGCTGACCTGGAATTCACTATGTAGTCTCAGGTTGGCCTCCTACATCTGCCTCCCAAGTGCTGGTATTAAAGGTATTAGTTGATTCTTAATATCAAATGCAATAGAAATTGGTAATTCCATGTTTTTAACTTGGGTTTATAGACTATTGAGACAACTTTTTTTTTTTTTGATTTTAGGAGAGAAAGGGCAACAAACCAGGTTTATTATACATTTTATTCTGTTTAGTTCTCAAATTACTTTATGAATATTAAATATTCATATGAGCTAGGAGAAACTGACTGCTTTCATTGGGCATATTTTTTTGTTTTGTTTATACATTTTTTTTAATTTATTGTCCATAATGAGTTACAACATTTAGTGGGCAAACAATGAGTTGTTATCCCCAATTCCCCGCTGCCCTCCCCTCCCCCCTCCACTGGATAACCTCCTCCATGGGTCGTCTGGATCAGTCCTTGTGACAGGGGACCATGGATAGCCTAGTATTCAGCCAGGTTCTCCTGGCCATGCCTCTGGAT
>PVHP010014255.1:0-39495 GCA_004024765.1 Zapus hudsonius | reverse complement strand
AAGATGCTATCTTTGGCCCAGCGTACATTGTTGGCCCCCTTGTCAAAGACCAGATAACTGAAGTTACTTCCATTTAAAGCTGGGTCTTCAATTCTGTTCCATTGATCTGTCTTTCTGTTTTTATGCCAGTACCATGCTGTTTTCAATACTATGGCTTTGTAATATGTTTTGAAGTCAGGCATGGTGATGCCTCCTGAGTGGGATTTGTTACCTAGAATGGTTTTGGCTATCCAGGGTCTTTTGCCTTTCCAAATAAATTTAGAGATTATTTTTTCTACGTCTGTGAAGAAAGAGGTTGGGATTTTTATCGGCATAGCGTTGAATCTGTAAATCGCTTTTGGCAGGATTGCCATTTTTACTATATTGATTCTCCCTATCCATGAGCATGCAATATCTTTCCATCTTCTCACATCCTCCTCTATTTCTTTCAAATATTTTAAAAATATATTTTTGTTTATTTGTAAGCAGAAAGAGAAGAGAGACAGAATGGGTATGCCAGAGCCCCAGCCTGCAAACAAACTCCAGATGCATGCACCACTGTGCATCTGGCTTTATGTGGATACTAGGGAATTGAACCTGGGTTGTTAGGCTTTGCAGTCAAGTGTCCTAACCACTGAGAAATCTCTCCAGTTCCATAGTTATTCCAATTTGAGCTCCCATCAAACTGGTTACTTGTGAGGAACCCTGCCCAGGTAACTCACCCCCCCCCAAAAAAAAAAAAACCTGCCTCTTTCCTGGGCATCCGCTTGAATATGGTTTTTCCAGTCTGGGTTACAAAGTCCACTGTAAACTGCCAGCCACCAGGCTCTGCAGGCCTGCCTGCCTGTGTGGGCTTGCATCTGATGCCTCCTCAGACCACTTATAGGCTCTCTGCCTTTGCTTTCCGTTGTCTCTGAATCCTGCAGCTCTTTAACCCCTGAACCGTTCTGTATGACATGAAATGTGTAATTTGGGTTATTAATGTTAGTAATTAAGATTGGAATGGGGGACTGGGGAGATGGCTCAGCAGCGGCAGGAGCACTTGCTGTGCAAGCTCAAGGGCCTGAGACTGTCTTAATTTCAATCCCCAGCACCCAGGTAAACAGCTGGGCATAGCCATTCATGCTGTAACAGTCCTGTGAGGAGCGGAGACCAGAGAAGTGCTGGGGCTCACTGGACAGCCAGTCTGAAAATGGCAGCTCCAGGTTTGGCAAGACTCAATCTCAAGGAAACAAAACAATGAGTGATAGAAGAAAGACACTCAATGTTCCCCACTGCAAATGAACTTCAGGTGCATGCGTCACTATGTGCATTGGGCTGTATGTGGGTACTGGGGAATCAAACCTGGACCTGCAGGCTTTGCAAGCAAGTGATGAACTGCTGAGCCATCCTCTCAGCCCCTCAGAAAAAAATTAATTCTTGTCAGGTGGTGTAGCCTTAGTGCGAGACTACAGCGTGAGTTCCAGGTCAGCCCATTCTCTAATAGTGACCCAATAAAATTAACCTTGCACTGCTTGTGGGAAGTGGAAAGCTCTTCAGGGATGGACAGGATGCCTGTCGATATGTGGAAATCAGTGGCCAACACCCGCCTGGTTCCCACTCACCATTACTCCCGCCCCACTTCCCCCACGCCCTGCATCCCATTGGAATCATTTCTTTCTGTCAGTTTTTGATAAATTCTCCTCTCTTCCTTGCCCCCTCACTTCCGTCCTTTCCCTGATTTAACTAGCCACTACTACAAGTAACAAATGCACTGGGAAGATTCCAGTATTTATAAAGTGGTACTGTAGTTAAATAAATAAAATTGGTGGCCAACATAACTATAAAACATAGATTAGCCAAGGCATTGGTAACACTCATGACATCCCCACAGTGATAGCATATGCATAGTAATAGGTGTTAAAAGATGAGCACAAACCAGGAATAGTGGCACATACCTGTAATCCCAGTATTCAGGAGGCTGAGCAGAAGGGTTGTGAGTTAGAGGCAGGAAGAAGAAGAAGAAGGAGGAGGAGGATGAGGAAGAAGAAGAAGAAAGAAGAAGGAGGAGGAGGAAGAGGAGGAGGACAGAGGATGGGGAGGTAGCTCAATTGGTAGAGTGCCTGCCTAGCATACATGAAGCCCTGGGTTCAATCCCCAGCACAGCATAAACTGATTTGATGGGCTGGAGAGATGGCTCAGCGGTTAAGGCACTTGCCTCCAGTGCCTAAGGCCCCGGGTTCAATTCCCCAGGTCCCACATAAAGGTGGTGGCCCTGGTGTTCTCTCTCTCTCTCTCTCTCTCTCTCTCTCTCTCTCTCTCTCTCTCTCTCTCTCTCCCCTCTCTCTCTGCTTGAAAATGAATAAATAAAATATTTTAATAAAAAAACTGATTTGGTGGTGCACACCTATAATCCTAAAGCTCAGAAGGTGGAGGCAGAAGGATCAGGGGTCAAGGTCATACTCAACTACATAATAAGTTCCAGGACAGCCTGGGCTACATGAGACCCTGTCTCTAAAAAATAAAAAGATGGGGCTGGAGAGATGGCTTAGCAGTTAAAGGTACTTGTTTACAAAGTCTTTTGACCTGGGTTCAATTGCCCCAGTCCCCACATAAAGCCGGATGTGCAAGGTGGTACATGCATCTGGAGTTTGTTTGCAGTGGCTAAAGGCCCTGGCATGCCCATTCATTCATAAATAAATAATTTAAAAATAATTGCTCTTCAAAAAAAAAAACTTAGAAGCAGAGTGGATAACTAATGAGGAAATCTTTCAGTTGTAGTTACCTTTGCACTGCTGGGACCAAACAGCTGACAAAAGCAGCTGATAGGAAGAAAGGGTTTGTTTTGACTTACAGTCTCTAAGGGAAGCTTCATGAGGACAGGAAAAGCTGGTTGAACAGAGGCTGAACATCACAATCTTGCCACAGCAGGTGGAAGATCGGAAGAGAGTGAGCAGAGCTTTGGCAAGGGGGAGCTAGCTAGAACACCCCTCAGCCCACCCCTAGAAATACACTTCCTCCAGCAAGGCTACACCTCCCAAATTATTATCAGCTGGGAACTGAGCATTCAGAACTCCTGGATTCACAAGGGACATCTATTTCACACACACCCCCAGAATCACAGATACCTAACAGTGACAGACAAGCGTATGGCCACAGGACACCTGTGTCTAAAGAGCACCAAAGCTGATGAGCCTGTTTGGAAACTGAGGACCACACACACAAGCCTGAGCTAAACATCCAGCTCACTGCATGTAAACCACAAGAAAGTTGTTGAGCTTGTAAAGGGGAGTAGAATGGGAACAGGTAGTAGAAGCAATTTTTTAAAAATATTTTATTGGTTTATTTGAGAGAGAGAGAGAATGGGCACACCAGGGCCTCCTGCCACTGCAAACAAACTCTAGATACATGTACCACTTTGTACATCTGGATTTATGTGGGTACTGGGAAATTGACCCCAGGCTGATAGGCTTTGCAAGCAAGAACCTTGAGCTGCTGAGCCATCATCTCCCCAGCCCAGAAGCATTTAAAAAATATGTCTAGGGGGTGGGGAAATATATGTCTAGGGATAAAGAGATGGCTCACTGGGTAAAGCACTTGCCACCTAAGTGGGAGAAGAGGAGTTCAGAGCCTCAGCACCTATGTAAATGCCTGGTGGAATAATCCCAGCACTCGGGAGGCAGACCCAGGACATCTGCGCAAGTTGGCTAGTTAGACTATCCAAATTGGGGAGCTCTAGGTTCAAGTGACGCCCTGCCTCAGTAAAGTGGAGAGCAGAGATGACATCAACCTCTGGTCTCCACACACGAGCACCCATCTGCACGCACACCTGCACACACATATAAGCATGTATATACGCACATACACATGCAAAAAATTATGTCTACTCCTTCTAAAAGCTCCTATATCAACATAGTTATAATTAGACTTATAATTAGAAATCATGACAGCAGGGCTGAGTTTGAAGCTGGCCTGGGATACAAGCAAGACTCTGCCTCCAAAATAAAGATAAAATAAGCAGCAGCTGGGTGTGTTGGCACTTGGGAAGCTGAGGTAGGAGGATCGCTGTGAGTTCATGGCTGGCCTGGGACTACACAGTGAGTTCCAGGTCAGTCTGGACTAGAGTGAGACCCTACCTCAAAAATAAAACAAAACAAAACAAAGTTTGGGCAGAAATATTCTGTGGAGGTGGATAATACTGTGCCCACAAACCATAGATTGTTATTAGAAAAATTTCAGTGCCAGGGGTGGAATACTTTGATGAAAGTTGTTGGCCAGGGAAACATAGGCTATTGCCAAGGCTTTTGGTTGCCCACCAGAACTAGATGGTAAGACTCTAATGCTTAAGACCCTACTTTCCTGGGCTGCAGGTCACTGAGAAATCAAGCTGGAGCTGAGCTGGAAGCCTCATTCCTGAAGACTAGCTGCCAGTATGCTGGGAAGAACTATGCAGCACTCAGCCTTTCGGGGGAGAGAAGTGGTTGCAGTTACTTTTCGTTGCTAGCCAGAAGCAGCTTGTGGGAGGAAAGGGTTTATTTTAGGCTTACAGAATCCAGGGGAGATTCTATCATGAGGGAAGGAGATGGCTCACTTCCATAGCTCCATAGCAGAGAGAGAAAACCAATAGCCAGCAAGCACCAACAGCCAGAGCCCAAACTAGCTCTTTCCACCTCAGGTCTGGACTAAAAGATTCACCCCCAGTGTCACCTCCTCCAGCAGGCTGCTGGGAACTTAAGTTGCTAGCTTAATCAACAATACCTCAGGCTATAGGTGGGGGGGGGAGTGAGACATGCATTCAAACTACCACAGAAATCATCAAGACTTTTTTTTTTAAGGTAGGGTCTCACTGTAGCCCAGGATGAAATTCACTATATAGTCTCAGGGTAGTCTTGAACTCACAGCGATCCTCCTACCTCAGTCTCCCAAATGCTGGGATTAAAGGCGTGCACCACCATGGCTGGCATCATCATCAAGGGTCTTAACCACCAGTGGACTCTGCAAGCTTTCTGGCTGGCCAGACAGGCCAAATGTACCAACTGGTGCAATGGTGACATATCTTGTTATGGGGAAAACCAACTGCTCTCTGATTGGATATAAGGCCTGCTCCATGGGGACAGATTTATGCCTGGCATTTAAAACTGTGTCAAAATCCTATGGCTGGGGATCTTATAAGCCTTAGAAACTACTACTGTTGTCTGGCTAAATGCATACATTATGCCCACCATACTGTACTCCAAACACTTATGTTTATGCCCATATATTAATGCTATTCTCACTTTTTTCGGTTTTTCTTTCTTTCTTTTTTTTTTTTTTTGGAGGTATATGGTCTCGCTCTAGTCCAGGCTGACCTATTCTCACTTTTTTTGAGGTAGGGTCTTGCTTTAGCCCAGGCTTACCTGGAATTCACTATGAAGTCTCAGGCTGGCCTCAAACTCACAGCAATCCTCCTACCCCTGCTCTCAAGTGCTGGGATTAAAAGACACCACACCCAGCTATTACTCTTACTTTTATTTTTTTTAAAATCGACAAGCAAAATTTTAAAAATACTTTATTTATTGCTATGAGAGAGAATGTGTGAGAAAGAGGCAGAGAGAGAAAGAATGGGCATGCCAGGGCCTCCAGCCACTGCAAACGGACTCCAGGCACATGCTCCATCTTGTGCACCTGGCTTTATGTGGGTCCTGGGGAATCAAACTTGGGTCCTTCTACTTTGCATGCAACTGCCTTAACCACTAAGCCATCTCTTCATCCCTACTCTTCCTTTTTTTTTTTGAGTTAGGGTCTCACTCTAGCCCAGGCTGACCTGGAATTCACTATGTAGTCTCAGGAAGACCTTGAATTTATGGCAATCCTTCTACCTCTGCCTCCCGAGTGCTGGGATTAAAGGTGTGCGCCACCACGCCTGGCCCTATTCTTTCTTTTAAAGTTAGAGAAGCTTCTCTTTTCAGATAGTAGTGACCACTGGGTGCCTCAAAACTCACCAAATTGCTGAGAAGAAATGACAGTGGAGTGTTCAGCACTGAGACATCTCTATCACACACTCCAAGGCTCAGAGACTATTATGGAAGAGGTATTGGGAAGAATGTAAGAGTCAAAGGAAGGGGAGGAGTGCTTATAATGCTATCTTCCAGAAACAAAGTGGCCTTGAGATTCACGAAATCACAGTGGCACCTACATTAGAAGAGAGGCTGGTTGGAAAGAAGAAGGAAATCAGTTAGAGGGGGATCTGGGAGGGAGAAAATGAGATGGGTGGGGGAAATACTACGGATATATTGTCTATATTTATGAAAGTTGTCAATAAAAAAATTTAAAAGAAATTCAGTAGCATCCTCAGCTACATAATGAGTTCAAGGCTAACCTGGGCTACATGAAACCATGTCTCGAAGAAAAATAAAGTGTAAAGGAGAGGGCAAAATACTCAAATAAAAATTAATTAGGAATCCCAGCACTCGGGAGGCAGAGGTAGGAGAATTGCTGTGAGTTCGAGGCCACCCTGAGACTACATAGTGAATTCCAGGTCAGCCTGGACTAGAGCAAAACCCTACCTCGAAAAACCAAAAAAAAAAAAAAAATTAGGAAAACCAGTTTAATCAGGGTCAGGCATAGTGGCACACATCTTTAGTCCCGGCACTAGGGAGGCAGAGGTAGGAGGATGGTCATGAGTTTGAGGCCACTCTGAGACTAAATAGTGAATTCCAGGTTAGCCTGGGAGAGAGTAAGATCTTGAAAAACAAACGAAAAACCAAACAAACAAAAAAGGGAGAAATTCTCCAATCTTAAAATAAAAAGCGAAGATAGGGGGCTAGAGAGATGGCTTAGCTGTTAAGGCACTTGCCTGCAAAGCCTAAAGACCTGTGTGATGTTCAATGCCCTAGTACCCACGTAAAGCTGGATACACAAAATGACGCATGCGTCTGGAGTTCCTTTGCAGCTGCTAGAGGTCTTGGCGTGCTCATTCTCTTTCTCTCCTTGCAAATAAAAACATTTTTTAAAAATTCAGATATAAATACACGATAAAGACCCACATGCTACAATCACACATAGCCTTCGGAGGACACGTGGGCACCCAAGTGTCTGTAAGACAGATGACAGGCAGAATAGAAAGTAACATGGCATGACACAAGAAGGGAAGTGAGAAAAGGGAAATTTCTCTGAGAAGTGAAATGTAGAGTTGCAGCAGGTGCATCAACACACCGTTAACTCGATTCTGAGGATAGTTTGATGAAGTCAATGAAACACTGATACCTACAGAACTACTCAGTGCCAAAGGTAGACATCTACACAGGATTGGGGGGGGTCCCCTTTCCCTCTGCAGCCTGGGTGATACAGCACCCCACTGGACTGTTGCCCATGTCCAGGTGTCCCCTGCAGGACTGTGGCCCACATGGATGGACATGTCCTGCTCATGGCTGAGCGAGTCCAGGCCACTGACCTCCACTGGTCTGCCCCTGTCCCAGGCCTTAGACTGGTTGCCAGGAAAAAAGCTGGTTCCTTCCTTCCCCTGAGCATTGGCTGTCTAGATTCCAGAAGAGGCCCTGCTCTTCCACACCCCTCCCCATCCTTCCTGTACTTTGGGCACCAAGGCATCAGTCAGGAGGGCATAACAGCCACACTCACACTCCGATATCTCTGAGCTCCCTGCTGTCACTTGGATGAGCCCAGTGTCCCTCTGTCTCCCCACCACTTCCACCTTCCCGAAGGCCCTCCCGCAGGGCGGCCAGAACTGTCCCAACTTCCCGGGCCACGCCTAATACCCTGAGCTGGAAGGCCAGGTGGCAGGGCAGCCACTTTGTGTATAGGTCGGTGGGGTCGCAGCTCCATGCTTGGTCCGCAGGCACAGGTCGCCTGATGGCTGCATGAGCAGTGGGTAAGGAGCTGCCATGGAGAGGCGCGCGGGGACCAGGACCCTCCAGGGACTGGATACTTGGGTCGCACTCCCTGAGCGCCTTCCAGGATCTCCGTGGTGCCTGTCTCCATGGGAACACAGCGGGGACCCAGAGACCCCGCAGAACCTAGGCGGAAGGTCTCGGAACCTGTGGCACAGGCTACTCGCAGGCACTGCTCTGAGACGGCCGCGCCAGGCTGTCACGTGATGCTGCCCCGCCTGACATGTGACCCCGACCACGTGACTGCCCGCGCTGGTCTCGGAATCAGACATGAGCTCCCAGCCCTGGGTCCCTGCGGGTGGTCGGGTCCTCTCCTGGGCCCTGGCCCTCCTGCTGGCGCTGGCGCCGCCGGGCCTCCAGTCCAGGGGTGAGTGTGGGCTGGCACCCCTCCTCCCGGCCTCTCGGGTTCGCTGACACCCCCTGCCAGCCTGAGCCCCCGGTGCCCGCTCTCAGCCCGCAGAGTCCTAGACCCTGAGTTTCAGGAGGGCTATTTTGAACAATTTCTGGACCATTTCAACTTCGAGAGTTTCGGCAACAAAACCTTCAGCCAGCGGTTCCTAGTGTCAGGTGAGTGCTGTGCCCCCAAGCATGTGCCCCGGCCCGCTGCCCGTGGCCTCACCACAACCCCTGTACCCCACAGACAAGTTCTGGCAAAAGGGCGAGGGACCCATCTTCTTCTACACGGGCAATGAGGGGGACGTGTGGGCCTTCGCCAACAACTCTGGCTTCTTGGTGGAGCTGTCCGCCCTGGAGAAGGCCCTGCTGGTCTTTGCGGAGCACGTGGGTACCCGCCTGGTGCCTGGCGATCCCTGGCCTGGAGGTTGTTGGAGGGCGGGAGGCAGTGGCCATTCGCCCCTCCCTGCTGCCCACAGCGATACTACGGGAAGTCGCTTCCATTCGGAGCTCGGTCCACGCAGCGTGGGTACACACAGTTGCTGACTGTGGAGCAGGCGTTGGCTGACTTTGCTGTGCTGCTCCAGGCCTTGCGGCGGGACTTTGGAGCCCAGGACACCCCCACCATCGCCTTCGGAGGGAGGTGGGTCCTTGGGCAAGTGAGGCCACCATTTCCCTTCAGAACAGGCGTTTGGCCTGGGTGTGGCCCTGCAAAGGATCTGAAGGAGCCCCACCCTCTCCTCCTGATGCCCACCCCAGCCCTCAGGTTAGGTATGCTGTACCCCATGTTTCGCACCCAGGCTCCATGTGCTTAGGTCCTAACTCCCCATAGAGCTATACCAGGCTGGCTTTACCTCATCCAAGAAGCCCTCCCTGTACTTCCTCTGAGTGGACCTGGTAGGCTGTGCTGCCCACATTAGTGGGGAGACCTCCAGCCTGTTGTGGCAGTGACCCCAGGCATCTTTTTTCAGAGAAGGCTGCACCTGCATGAAACCAGGGTCAGAATTTGTGGGTTTCATAGGTTTTTGTTTGAGTTGGGGGGGTCCTCACTTTAGCTCAAGCTAACCTGGAAATCAAGGCTATCCTCCTGTCTGCCTCTTAAGTGATCATAGGTTTTAGCCACTATATTGGACTGGCCTTGGAAGTATCAGCACCTGTGACTTCTGAGGAGAGAAAGAGGGAGTGGGGGTGGGGCAGGATTAACCTAGGACTCTCAGCCTGGAGGCCAGAGTGGGCTGCTGTCCTGGGCATACAGGTAGTTTCAGGGCAGGGCCTACAGCCTTAACCCTGTGCCCTGCATCCAGTTATGGGGGGATGCTCAGCGCCTACATGAGGATGAAGTACCCCCATCTAGTGGCTGGGGCACTAGCCGCCAGTGCACCTGTTGTAGCTGTTGCAGGCCTCGGCGACTCCTCCCAGTTCTTCCGGGATGTCACTGCGGTGAGTGAGGATCCCTGGATTCCCCAGACAGACCCGTGGGTGGCAGTTGCATCAACTACAATCTCTTCTCCAGGACTTCTATGGCCAGAGTCCGGAGTGTGCCCAGGGTGTGCGGGATGCCTTCCAGCAGATTAAAGATTTATTCCTACAGGGAGGTGAGGAGCCTAGGAGGATCCCTGCCCTCCCACACCTGCCACCCACCTTAGACATTCAAACTTGCTGTTTGGCACCTGCCAGCAGCCTCATCAGCCTCTACCTCTGGCTCTTTTTGTTTGTTTGTTTTTCAAGGTAGGGTCTCACTCTAGCCCAGGCTGACCTGGAATTCACTCTGTAGTCTCAGGGTGGCCTTGAACTCACATCGATCCTCCTACCTCTGCCTCCTGAGTGCTGGGATTAAAGGTGTGCGCCACCACACCCGGCCTCCTCTGGCTCTCTTCACAGCCTATGACACCATCAGTCGGGATTTTGGCACCTGCCAAGCACTCTCCAGCCCAAAGGACCTGACTCAGCTGTTTGCATTTTCCCGGAATGCATTCACTGTGCTTGCCATGATGGACTACCCATATGCTACAGACTTCCTAGGACATCTTCCTGCCAACCCTGTCAAGGTGAGGCACTTTTTAGGTACAGGGAAGCAGTGCAGGCTCTACGCAAGGGCCTTGAAGCTGCTTTGTGGCCATGGGATATTGTTCATGGGATATGTGCATCTCTGGGGTCCAGCAGTCCTGACCCTTGTTCTGGGACCAGGGAAGGTCGAGCTTTACAAAGGGCCTCTGCTGAAGTGCTCAGCTGTCCCTCCACTTCAGGTAGGCTGTGACAGGCTGCTGAGTGAGTCACACAGGATCATGGGGCTGCGAGCACTGACAGGTGGGTCTGCCCTCAGCCCTTCATGAGGCAAGTGTGGAGCCCCCAACATTGGCAAGGGGCTGGGTGGGACAAGGACCTGCAGTCAGTCCTGGGGCTCTGCTTCCTTTGATATCAGGGACCTAGCACAGCATCTGAAGGGACAGAATCTATGTGGTGGGCTCCAGGCTAGCACCCTAGGGATAGGCATAGCTAATCCTGAGTTCCTCCCAGCTGCCTGAGATCCCCAGCCATGAAGCTCTACAACCCCTTCCTGCCCAGTTGGTTAGATGTCCCTGTGCCACCACAGCAACCCAGCCAGAACTGATGGCACACAGGGGTGGGTAGTACTGAGCATGTGACATGTCTGCCTGCCTAGTGATCCTACCACCCCTCCTCTGCAGGGCTGGTCTACAACTCCTCAGGCACGATGCCCTGCTATGACATCTACCGCCAATACCAGAGCTGTGCCGACCCCACTGGCTGCGGCACTGGCTCTGATGCCAGGGCCTGGGACTACCAGGTAAGCAGGTATGGGCAAGCTGAACTGCCAGATGTGGGGACGGGTGTGTACCCTGCCTGCCTGACTGGTGTGGGGCTTCTGCAGGCCTGCACAGAGATCAACCTGACATTTGACAGCAACAATGTGACCGACATGTTCCCTAGCATGCCCTTCACCAATGTGCTCCGCCAGCAGTACTGCCTGGACACCTGGGGCGTGTGGCCCCGAGCCGACTGGCTGCAGACCACCTTCTGGGGTGGTGGTAAAGGCTGGGAAGAGGGGTGGGGTGGTCAGGATCCTCCTCTCTGCACTCAGCTGGATGGGGGCAGCCCTGGGCTCCTTTACTACCACTTGCGGTATCCTTTCAGATCTCAGAGCCGCCAGCAACATCATCTTCTCCAACGGTGACCTGGACCCTTGGGCAGGGGGCGGGGTGAGTCCTGGCCTGGGAGCTGTGGCCCTCATGTGGGTGCTCTGCCACTGTGGCCTTTTTTGTCTTTTGTAAGTAGTCTTGTTCAGGATTCCCTTCGTTGACCAGATCTTCTTCTGCAAGGACCGACTATGCCAGCAGATTCCTGCCTGTCCAGTCTTGTGCTCTCCCACTCCAGTCCACATTTCACCTTCCCTTAACCATCTTCATCTTTCCTTTCCTTTTCAATGGAGCTATTCGAGACTACCCCACAAACTGAGACAGGCATCTAGGTCAGAGAGCTGAGGGGCTGGCTGCCTGACAGTAGGTTCCTTCCATTGACAACAGATCCGGAGGAACCTCAGCACATCACTCATCGCTGTCACCATTCACGGGGGAGCACATCACCTAGACCTCAGGTGCAGCTACTGAGCTGGGGCAGGGAGTGGAGGGAACGAAACTACCCTGTGTGCTGCACCCTGAGTGGTCCCTCCCCCTATGCTTGTTCCACAGGGCACCTCACCCAGAAGACCCTCCTTCTGTCACGGAAGCACGCAAACTGGAGGCCACCCTCATCCGTCAGTGGGTGAAGGCAGCCAGACATGAGTCCTGAAGGGCAGCCTTCTTCCAGCTAAGACCCCACAGTACTTGGACATCCCTTCTTTTGTGGGGAGCTGTGGCTGGGCCATCAGCAAGGGGCTGGCAGTGGAATGAAGGAACTGAATAAACTGATAATTAGATGTGTCTTTCTTGTCCTGTGGGGTTCACGTATGGAGATGCATGGAGACAAGTTGCAGGCAAGACAACACAGTGCACACAGCCTGCTGAGACCAGTCGGGTATTTAATAAAGCACAGGCTCCTCAGCTCTCATGTGCCTCAGGGCCACAAAGAGGAAGATCTGCCTTCAGTCACCCCTCCTAGGACTGTTCTCATGCTGGTGGCTCCACTGTGCCCAGCAACAACACCCAACTCTGTGGACACCTTCTGACCCATAGCACCCCCTCAGAGGGTCACAAGACAGTTGCTGTATCCATGGCCCAGGCCTTTGTCACTTCCTCCAGAGCATGTGTCTGGGAAGTCAAGGACTGAGGTGGAGAATGTACACTTTCCTCAGCTACTTGAGCTCTGCCCACAGCCTGATTTCTAAGGTGCAATCGCTGTCTAGTTCTGCCCAATCATTAGCCTGGAGAACTCCCAGGCTAGGAGGGCAGCATGGGGTCAGGCTAGGGTCAAGGAGAATAGCTCAATATGGTTAAGTGCCAGAGTGGAAGAGGTACTTCAGTGTGGGTACAAGAGCTGAGACCAAAGGATGTCACCAGCTAGGTCCTTCCTGGCTTGGGGTACAAGAGTATGATAGGAAGCCCCTGGGATACATGTTGTGGCCAGGAGGCACAGGGTGGCTACCACTGAGACACTCCGAGGTACAGATGGGCAGGAAGCATGTCCTGCTAAACCTCAGGAACCAGAGCCTTGAGGTGCCGAACCAGAGCCTTGAGGTGCCCAAGACCCTGCCCCATGCTACCAGGGTTCTGATTTCCAGAAATGACAACAGCAAAGGACTCCTTATGCTTGACATAGAAGGCTAGAGCCAGGCTATCCAAAAGAGTTACCTTGGTATGGGATGAGGATCCCAGCCAGGGCCCAAGGTCAGCCCACTGACAAGAACAAAAGAGTGAGGATGAGGCCTACTCTGCCCTCATGACCAGGGGCTTGGGCAGCAAGGCACAAACAGTGACTCCACGGAGGGTGTGGCACTGATGCTGGCCATACCCAGCCTCTCCCAAATATGTGCTGTCCCTCATCCACATACGTGCTCCCACCAACCAGCCAGTAGGTAAGAGGCGGGAGCAGCAGACCTTCACAAGACGCATGGAGACCACATAATCTTCCCCAAAGTCTGCTCTTTTCTCACTGGCAATGGACAGCAGTTCTGACTTTATAAAGGACACACTTCGGTGAGATCCAGAGAACTTTTGTCCAAGGACAGTCAGTCCCAACTTTCCAGTCCAGAGATGTCTCTACATATACAGAACCCGTCACATGGGACCAAGTCCACTCATTTCAGTTGAGACGTCACATTGTGCCGGGGCAACCTGGGAGCAAGACAAACTTGCCATCCCAGCCCCTGTAAGCCCTGTAGGGCTGCCAGGAGGATCCCTGAGTCCAAACAGTAAACACCAGAGCCATGGGGCTCTTGAAATCAGTGGTCCACTAGGTCTGAGGACCACGACATTCACAGACTGTCAGCCCAGGCACAGCTGCACTGAAGACTGGCCCCTTGGCTCCACTCTCTAAATTATCAAGGCGCTGGGGCCCCAGGAGGTGACCAAAAACTCTAGGTCTACCACAGGACTCCCTGCAGCTGGCCAATAGTTTTGTTCAGGCTTGGGAATCAAGTCATGATCTGAGTTACAAGGTCAAAGGCTTCTATCTGCACCTGCTGACCCTACTCTTGCTCCTCAAGACATACTGAAGAACAGCAAGTAGGAGGGGCCCACAGCTTGTCAGGAGCCCCACCTCAGCAGCTGCCCAACACCATGTGGGTCCTGTGAATGCTACAGAACCAACAGTCCACCTCATTCTGGGATCAGTCCCCAGGCCAGGTGCTATCTCCCTAAGCTGGGGCCCAGATGGGCAAGGGATGGGCTTCAGTGTTGAACACATAGGTGTCCAGGCTGAGCAAGTCTGGGTCATCAGAAAATAGCAGGAAGAGGTACTTCAGTGTCTCCCCCAAGAAGAAGCTCTCCATCTTGTCCCTGGGTTCAGGCTTGTGGGCGTCTTGGACATTGTTGATAGAAGAATAGCCACCCGAGGGGACCTGCATAAGAGTCAAGGCCTTGATGACAGACCGGGCACAGCTTAGCACCCTCCACCCCCATATGGCCAGGCCCTAGGAAGAGCCCCCTAGCCAGAGCACCACCTGGGCTACCTGCCCAATTTCAACACACATGGCCCAGGAAAGGCTTGGTGTTAGTGAGCACCTCAGTAATGTGCAAGATTACCTGCAATTCCAGAGACTCTTGCAAATGCCAGTAACACCCAAGTACCTAGTATAGGAACTGCCACTTAGGCTGAAGGACCTCATTCAAGCCGGGAGCATGAGCAGCAGACCTTCACAGAGCATGTCCAGGGCCTAGCACCCTGCACATGACAGCACAGGGCACGCACCACTGGCAGGAGGCTGAAGTAGCTGAGATTTGGGCCCTGGGTCACAAGGCCTTGTGCAGAACCAGGTATTGTGGCTGGACCACATCCATCTCTACTGTAAGCTCAGTAGCCTAGGCAGGGTGACTATCCCTGACTATGGCCCCATAAGACAGGCTGCAGAGCATGCCCCACCATAATGGGGACAGTACCTTAGAAAATCAGTGGGCAACACAAGGAAAGAGCAGAGGCCCTTCCCAGAAATGCTTGGCCCTGCATACAGCACAGGTACATCCAGGACCGACGAGTACCACAGTGCCCTAATGCCACCACGCTCAGCAGGATGGTTATGCTAGCACAGTCACACACTGCAGCCAGCTCCTTCCCATCTGTGTCATAGCAATCTCGGGGTGCAGCCAGCCAAGACCACAGAGGTGCCCAGCAGCTCACCCGTGTGTACTTGTTGAAGCTCTGCAGGATCTCCCAGCCCCAGTCCTGGTACTTTCGGTCCCTTGTGATGCGATACAGATAGAACAGGCTCTCCACGGTCTCAGGACGCAATAGGTTGTGCCTATCAGCGGGCTGGGGACAGAGCAGAGGCTCAGGGAGTGTCTACCTCTGCTGGTACTACTCCTACCCAAATGCAGCCCAGGCTCACCTTGACCTCCACATCCTGCTGATCTGCCCGAGGGTATAGGTTGAAGTGTGCAATCTCAGGGCTCAGCCCTGTCTCCATCTGACGGTTCATCTGGTAGCAAGTTTCCATGAGCTCCTGAGCTAGCTCCATGTGATCAGCCGGCAGGCCATGGTGGACGCCCAGAGCCAGCGTCCCTGGCAGGAAGCACACCAGGTGGTCCTGGAATCAGAGTGTCTCTTCACAGTTGGACCCTGGTCCATACCATTTGGCCAGCCCCAAGCACACTCAGCCTCCAACCTCCCTGGAGGGAAGAAGCCCCAGCTGGGCAGTAAGCCTAAATAACACTTATTCACACTCAGAGCTCAGGGCACCAGGGTGAATTCAGATCCAGTTTAAGCACTCAAGAGTCCACGGTAGGCTCCTCTAAGGAGTTACATTGACCCAGACCTTCTGGGCTCCTACAAACACAGGGAAGACAGGTCTGTCATAGCAGGGCATGCAGAGCCTCAGCTTGCTGGGCTATTGTGGAAACAGGATATCAGGTAGCAAAAGTCTACCTGTAGCCATGTCACACAGCCCTTGGCCAGGATTTTCTTGCTCATTCTGGCATCCAAACTCCAGGGTCAAAAACGAAGAGGCAATTTTTCAGACTCTATAACTTACCATTTTGGCACTGAAACGGCCATGGGCAAGTTCTCCCACGAAGGTGAGCTTTCTGGGCTGGGAATGTCGCAGAAGGTGTGTCTTGATTCCCTGGATGGCTGCAACATAGTCTTCCAGCAACCTGTGAACACTACAGGTCGGCTATTGTGGCCATGGCTGGAACACTATCCACCTCTGAGCTTTACTAAATTTAACCCACACAAGGACTGCAGGCCTGTCCCGGCCTGGGGAGCACATACCACATGCACAGCCCAGAACAAAGCATGGGCCCTAAGTGCCTGCCAACATAGGTGTTTATGTTGGTCATGCCAAACTGCCCAGACCCCTCACCTACAAGGACTAGGGGAAACTGCTGGCTCCAGGCAAGGGATGGGGATGGAAGCGTGGGGCCCCATGTCAAGGCAGTGGAATCAGGCCTCACTGTGTCTCCTTCTTCCCGCCCTGGATCCACTGCTTCAGCAGGTATTCGTAATAGCTGTCAGCCCTGGCGCCCAAGGTGAACACGCCCGGGTGGGTAAAGAGGCCACTGTGTGTGTTGATGAACATGGGTACCAGCCCGTCCTTCTTCCCGGACAGAGAGTGGATGTGCCTTGTCACCTCCTCTACAGCCTCCTGTGACAGATAAGGAAAGAGTGTGCTTACTGCAGGCAATTTTCAAACTTGGGGGGGGGGAGATCATATCCTGACCCATTCAATGATACCAGCAATATCCTAGCACCAAAGCCTCACAAAATTACCATCAGGAAAACTATAAACAAACTTCCTTACCAACAAATTCAAAAATCCACAACATGCCAGCAAGCAACACCTTGTGACTAAGTAGGATTCACTCTCAAAATGCAAGGATGGGCTCAATATACAAAATCAGCAGATTGATTATCTCAACTGATAAAAAGCACTGGATCAAGTCAGGTGTGGTGGCTTAATCCTGTAACTCAGGAGGTTGAGAAAGGAGGTATGTTTCAAGTTCAAGGAGAGCCTGGGCTACAGAGACCATGACTCAAAACAAATAACTACAGGTACCAAACCAATTCTACTCAATAAGGCCTGGAGAGACGGCTCAATGGATAAGTGCTTGCTGCACAACTCTGGACACCTGAGTTCAGACCCTCAGACCCACATAAAAGCTGGAAGCCGGGCAGATTCCTGTAATCCCAGTGTGCCTACAGTGACACAGGAGACAGGGAGATAGGAGGGTTTCTTGGAAGCCTGTGAAATGAGGTGGAAGGTGAGGACAGACCCCAAAATTGTCCTCTGACCTCCACATACTCAGACATACACACACACCCCAAATAAATTTAACAAACACAACAAATGAATAAAAAAGCACTATCTCAACCAGCCAACTAATCTGCTTATCTGAATGTGCTTCTGCAGAAATGTAGAAACAGCTGGCAATAGTGATATCATGCTATGAGCCTGAAGGACAACTGAGGTCATTACGGTCCCTGAAAATGGCTACAATATAATGTGGAAGCATCTTCATAAGACTTTAATTAAAATTTTTCTGTAACTTGGTCTAAGCTTAAACTTGAGAAAAGTTAATATATTACATGAGAAAATAAATTAAAAATAAAAGAACTATCTCAAACTTGGATGTGGCTCAGTGGTAGAACACTTGCCTAGCATGCAGGCCCTAGGTTCTGTGGGGAGCCGTTCAGGCCATAAGATGAGTCAATATTTGTTTTGAAGGTCTCTGCTCTTCCTCCTACTAATTAATGCTAAATTCCTATCTTTGCCAAACCTCTCTTCCGCCTGCAGGCCTTTCTCCTAGAGATCATGACCCCTGCTGTGACCGAGTTCCCTAGCAACCAGGTTGCTAATTCCCAGCAACCACCTTGCTCCACCTCGCTCCCCTGTATTTAAGGCTTTGCCTGCTTGCAATAAAATGAGTTTGATCGGAATTCCGTCTTGCTCCCTCCCTCTTGTCACCCCTCCTCCTAGGGCCCTCGCTGTGACAACCCGCAGGCGTGTAAGGGCAAGGTTCAATCAAAAAAAAAAAAAAAAGGCGGAGTGGGGGGGAACTACCTCATCATTAAAAAAGCCGTGAGAAAATTTCTAATAATTACATAGACACAAGGCCCCTATAATGATCTCTAAAACACTACAAAAGTAAAATAGAACTCATGTAATAAATAGAAACAGTTCTATGTTCATGAATAGAAAGACTTAAGTGTCTTACTCTATAACCAATATAGCCCCTCCCACAACTCCAATGACATCTTTTTGTAGCATAGGAAAGTGACTAAAAAGCCAGGCACAGTGGTCTAAGCTTTTATGTTGTTTTTGTATTTGTTTTTCAAGGTAGGGTCTCACTCTAGCCCAGGTTGACCTGGAATTCACTATGCAGTCTCAGGATGGCCTCAAACTCATGATCCTCCTATCTCTGCCTCCTGAGTGCTGGGAATAAAGGTGTGAGCCACCACGCCCAGCTTATTTTTTTAAGTATTTTATTTATTTATTTGCAAGCAGAGATGGAGAAAGAGGAGACAGAGACAATGGATGCCAAGGCCTCCAACTGCTGCAAACGAACTCCAGATGCATATGCCACTCTGTGCATCTGCCTTGATATAGGCATTGGGGAATTGAACCAGGGTTGTTAGGATTTGCAGGCAAGCATCTTAACCACTGAGTTATCTCTCCAGCCCATCTGCTTTGAAATTTTACTGCCCACAGTAACGAAAACAGTACAGTATGGGTACAAAAACAGACATATAGGGGGGCTGGGGAGATGGTTCAATGAATAAAGCACCTGCCAAGAAAGCATGCAGATGAATTATTGGAATCCCCAGTACCCATTTTTCAAAGTATTTATTTCTTTATTTGCAAGTGTATATCAGGGTCTCTTGCTACTGCAAACAATCACCAGACACTTTTGTCACTTTTCTGTGTTCAGCTTATATGGGTAGCCTGAGAACTGAATGGCTTTGCAAAAAAGCACCATTAACCATTGAGGCATCTTTCCAGACCCTGTTCCCCAGCCCCAGCACCAATTTAAATGCTGGATGGACATTGTGGCCCACCTATAATCCCAGTGCTCTGGAGGCTGAGACAGGAGACCCCTAGGGCAAGATGGATAGCTAGACCAGCTGAACTGGTGAGCCTTGGGTTCAAATGAGAGACCTTGACTTAGTAAATAAAGTGGAGAGTGATCAAGGAAGTCACTAACCTCTCCTCCACACACGTGTGCCAACACATATAAACATGCACACATATACACAAGCCAAACACAACCCAAACAGACATACAGACCAATGGAACAAAAAGAAGCACAGGAAGAAAGCCTGGAATGTATGTTTAAATGTTTTTGACAAGGAGGTCAAAATCGTTCAATGGAAAAAGGACAGCTTTTCAACAAATGTTGCTCGGAGACCTGAATATTCACATGAAAAAGTATGAAGCAAGGCCCTTACCTCACACTACACACAAAATTAACTCAGGATGGACCACAGCCTTAACTAGAAGACCGAAACCAATACAATTCTTAGAGGAACTGGGATTTTCAGGAAATTCCTAGCTATGACACTAAGTCCTAAGTAATGAGAAGAAAACAATCACATCAGTGGGCATGGAAAGTTTAAAATGTTGTATACTGCTAAAGATGGTGGTACATCTCTAAACCCAACTCTCAGGAAGCTAAAGCAGGAGGATAAGTTTGAGGCCAGCCTTAGCTATAATGAGATTTTGTCAAAACACGTGGTTGGGGAGGTGGCTTGGTTAAAGGCACTTGCTTGCAAAACCTGCAAGCCTGGGATTCAATTCCCCAGTGTGATGGTTAAATTCTGTTGCCAACTTTACCTGTTAGCAATCCACAGTAATCTTGACTGTTATGTAGCAGACTTCCTCTGAACTAAAGAGAGAAAGCTCAGGAATTCAGGAAGTCATGTTAGCTAGAAACAAACATGCCTTCCTAGGAGGGCAGTATAGGAAGGAAATTTCAGAAACTCAGGAAGTCAACAAGTCTGGGAAGCTGGGCGTGGTGGCATACGCCTTTAATCCCAGCACTCGGGAGGCAGAGGTAGGAGGATCACCATGAGTTCAAGGCCACCCTGAGACTACATAGTGAATTCCAGGTCAGCCTGGACTAGAGTGAGACCCTACCTCGAAAAACCAAAAAAAAAAAAAAAAAAAAAACAAGTCTGGGAAAGGGCTGCAAGACGCCACCCTAAGGCTCTATAAGGGGAAGGAAATCTCTTCTCTTCCCACCCCCCCCACTGCCTTTTTGCCGGTGTGTGTGGGAGGGTTGGTGATGGCTTCTCTCCCTCCCTTCCTTTCCCCTCTTCTTGAACCTGTGAAAGGGGACCAGACTCTTTTTCCATTACAAAATAACCCCTGGATCTGTAACTTCAATAAATCCTTCCTCCCATAACTATGCCTGTTTTGGAGGTTCATCACAGTGGCATGTGGCTGACTACAACACCCAGTACCCACATAAAGCCAGATAAAGTGGCACATGCATTTGGAGATCATCTGCAGTAACAAGAGGCCCTGGTGTGCCCATACTCACACTCTGACTCAAATAAATAAAGGAAAAAATATTATTAAAAAGGGCTGGAGAGATGGCTCAGCGGTTAAGGTGCTTGCCTCCAGTGCCTAAGGCCCTGGGTTCAATTCCCCAGTATCCATATAATCCAGAACCACAAGATGGTGGCCCTGGTGAGTGCGCTCTCTCTCTCCCTCTCTCTCTCTCTCTCTACTTAAAAATGAATAAATAAAGCGTGTGTGATTAAAAAATAATTATTAAAAAAAAACACAGCCTGGCGTGGTGGTACACGCCTTTAATCCCAGCACTCTGGAGGCAGAGGTAGGAGGATCACTGTGAGTTTGAGGCCAGCCTGTGACTACATAGTGAATTTTAAGTCAGCCTGGGCTAGAGCGAGACTCTACCTCAAAAAAACCAAAACAGAAAAAAAATAAATAAAAGAAAAATGATGTGTCTCCCAAAACACTAATCCAATTAAAATGAAACAAGAGGAGCTTTGGAGTATGACTAAGTGTTGGAGTCCTTGGTAAGGGTACACAAGGCCCTAAAGTCAACCTCCAGCACCTAAGAAAGGGCTGGTGGTGGCAAGCGTGCCCACAAACATTATCCAGAGAAGTACAAATGACCAGTGAAAAGATGACTCAGGATTTCCAACACTAGGGAAATGCAAGTAAAAACTACCATGAGATGCATCTCATACCAATTAGAAAAACAGAAAATAACATATTTTTAAGGATGTGGAGAAACTGAAAGCCTTGTGCACTGCTGGTAGGAACACAAAACAGCACAAATACCTCCAGTTCAAGGAAAAAAGCTCAAAGAACTGAAAGTGCATCCCAAACAGTTGTCTGTACACCACACACACACACACACACACACACACACACACACACACACACACACACACAGAGAGAGAGAGAGAGAGAGAGAGAGAGAGAGAAAGAGAGAGAGAGAGAGAGAGCGCTAAGATCTGGAGACAGCCCAACATGCATCAGCAGAAAGAGCAGACAACATAGGAGGTCAGCCTCGCATGAGACTTACAGCAGATAAAGAAAGGAAAACCCAGACAACTGCAGCCACACAGAGGAAGCTGAGAGAAAGAAGAGTCAGAGGATGACAAAGTGTGGATTCTACCCACACAAGTTCCCGGCACACACCCCTCCAGAGACAGACTGTAGACTGGGGGGCTTCCAGGGGATGGGGGAAGTGAACCCTGAGTTGTGAGTGGAGATGTAGAGGGTTATGAGGTGATGATTGTAGATTACAGATATATTTAAAACCAACGACTGAAACACATACATATAAACTGCCCTTTGATGAGAAAAGGCTAGCTCTAGGAAAATCCTGTCTAGCCAGAAATCCACCCATCCTACCTGGAATTTCTTAATTCCTGTGAGACGAGAGAGCTCTCGGAACTCTAGCTGAATGCTTGTCACCTCGGCCACTGTGCTGTCTGAAGTCCACTGGGGTGGGTGGGCAACTCCAGTGCCAATGTTCACATCTGAGTATGGAATCTTGGAGGGTGTGGCAAAGGCAGGCATTAGCCGATTTCCAAAATCTTCCTGGCATAAGAGCACAACAGAGAATTAAGGGTCCAGGTGAGAGAAACTCTTCCACATGTCAGCTGTCTGCAGCCAAGCAAGTGAAGAGACATGGCTTAGTGGCTCCCCAATGCTCACCCACAGCAAAACCAGGCATTGCAGAGCAAGAGGAAGAGAACACCAGAAACGCCCCCAGAATCTCTCCCATAAGGGATTAAGTGATAGAGCACAATTCAGGAGGCATCATGCCACAGGCATCCTCAGCCAGGAAAACTCACAGCTTTTCTCAGGAACAGGCTATCCCCTGACAGGTGATAGGTGCTCAGCAGGCCTCCCAGGATGCGAATGGTGCTCTCAAACAGGTTAACATCAACATTTTTCTGAAACTGTAACTTCTCTGACACCCACTTTCTGGCTTCCTTAAATTCTGTGAAAGAAGGGGCAAAGTAAAGGAACAAATTTACAGGCTTGCCTTACCCCCAAGACAGATCTATCTTCCAAATGCCTTTCTGGTGCCAGGTGTAGTGGCACAAGCCTGGAATCCCAGCACTTAAGAGGCTGAGGTAGGAGAACTGCCAGTCCAAAGTCCAAAGCCAGCTTGAATTACATACCAAATACTAGGCCAGCCAGTGATACATAGTAAAACCCAGTCTTAAAAATGGGGTAAGGGGGGGAGGCTGTGGAGATAATTCAACAGTTAAAGGCATTTGCTTGCAAAGCCTGCCTGTCGGCCTGGGTTCAATTCCTCAGCACCCATGTAAAGTCAGATGAAGAATGTGGTACATGTACCTGGAGTTCATTTGCAGGGGCAAGAGATCCTGGTGAGCCCTCCACCCTTTATCCTATAAATTAATTAATTAAAAAATAAATAAACAGCTGGGTTTCGTGGTACAAGCCTTTAATCTCAGCACTTGGGAGGCAGAGGGAGGAGGATCTCCATGAGTTTGAGGCCAGTCTGGGACTACAGAGTGAGTTTCAGGTCAGTCTGGGCTAGAGTGAGACCCTAACTTGAAAAACACCAAAACCAAACCAAACAAACAAACCAAAAAAAGCCAGGCACACTAGAGACTGGGGTAAGAGGGTGGCTGTAAGTTTTAGGCCAAGCTGGCTACAGAGCGAGTTAGTTCCAAGACAGTTTGGGCTAGAGTGAGATCCTACTTCCAAAAACAAAACAAAGCCAGTGGTGCACACCTTTAATCCCAGAACTTGGGAGGCAGAGGTAGGAGAATTGCCACCCTGAAACTAAACAGTGAATTTCAGGTCAGCCTAGGTTACAGGGAGACCCTACCTCAAAAAGAAAGGAAAAAAAAAAAAAAAAACACTCCAAAACCTAAATGCCTTCTGGAATCCCCCCTACAGGGCTTCAGGGCATTCCACTCTAAAGGAGTAAACCTGGAAGTCATTAGTGTGTACAGATGGAGCCAAGGCAGTACAGCAGCCCCGGGGAGCACAGTCCTCACCAAATGCTACAGCACAAGGATTCACTGGTGGTCTTCAAGCTATTCAAACAATTAAGCAAATGTTTCAATTTAGAAATGATACCTACTCCCAAATTAAATGAGATCTGCATGATCTAACAGGGACATCCCAGAGGTACAGGCACAGGCAGCGTCACATTAGATCTCAAGTCCCTAACCAAATGACAGCCCCTCATTACAGAACAAGCTAGAGGCAAGTGGACAGCTGTTCTGAGTGAACCCTGAGGGTCTGGATAGAACAGGCCCTGACCACACCAAGCATCTGCACTCAGCCCCCAGGAGAAGGGGGGTCCAACGGAGATAGTGGCATGGCCCACATGGAGCCCTCACACACTGCTTCAACTTGTGCATTACACATGGGAACTAAGGCCACTATAGAAGAGGGCCATTACCTTTCTTCAGACCTAAAATCCACATGGTGTCCAAGGCATCGATCAGGGTGAGGCCCAGGCCAAACCACTCACTGAAGGTTCTGGACACAGGTTTCAGCTCATCATGACCCCAAGCAAACTTGCGGTATCCCTTCCATGCATGGAGGAAGGCCTCGATCACCCCCTTCTGGCGCTCATTCAGGGGCACTAGATGGGAGAAAGTGCAAGTGATAGGGGACAGCCTTGTTCTCAGGGTAAACAGGGCCTCCAGAGGCCAGCTGTTAACCCTGAGTGAAGCAGGATGGACACTGGCCAGAGCCATGAGTAGAATGAAAAGGGGCAGGAAGGGCTGCAGTAAGCAGGCGCTGGCATTGACTGACCAGAATCTCAATTTCTCTATATACAATGGAGACATGAAAGTATCTCCTACCATAAAGGGAATCTTGAAAATGAAAAAAAGCCATCCATGCACAGAACTTTGCATGAGGTAAGAACCTCAATAAATGATCTAAGATCCCAGTGACTCACAGAGCTGCCTAAGGACCTGGCAAGCCCAGAAATAAGTGGATACACCAAAGGATACCTGTGTATATCCCAATGTACAACCTGGCTCAGGCATACATTAGCAAATTCAAACCTCCCAAACACAGCTTCTTCTACTACTGCTCAGTGCTCAGTCAAGAGACCAGAACAACTGAAAAGCCAGTTACCAGGGCTATAAGTGTTTGGACCTAGATCAATAGATGCCTAAGGGTGAGCTGTGCAGAGGTCATGACCTGGACAGAGGGCCAACCCCACCCCAAACCCTCCAGCACAGGCCCAGGTGAGGCAAGTGAGCAGGTGGAAAAACTCACCTGGCTTCTTTTCCCCCCTGGCTGCCATTGAAGGCTTGATGGAGGCTTCCACTCTTTTCGAGGGGAGTTCAGTGCCCTGCTCAGGTTCAATCACTGCTCCCCGCCAGCTTCAGGAGTAAAGGGAAAGTAAGCCAGATGAACCACTTGTGTTCACACCCTCCACACCCCATAACCATGACTCAGACAAGACCTGCTCCCAGAGGGTCCCATCTCCATAGGAAACCATGGCCACAGAACAACAGGGAAATCACCCGTCAGTCCTAATACACCAAGCTATCTGGTCAGGATTGTGGTACTTTTCCTGGGCACAGCCACTTCAATATGGAAAAGACGGTGCCAGGACTGCTCTAAGCAAGGGGAGAGCCTGGACCAGAGACCAAAGCAAGAGGTGTTTCAGAGACCTATGAGGAATCCCAAGACACCTGCAGAGGGGTATAGTAGCCAGAGGCTGACTGAGGTGTTTGTGGGTGCTGCAAGTAGGAAACTTGTTGGGTTGACAAGTGTCACAGCATCTTGGGAGCCTGATCACAAGGCCACACCCTCTCACTGTGTTTACTGACCAGATAGAAGGGGTCAGGAAAGACCATGTGGCAGGCAGATAACCCCCACAGCTGCCTGCCACAGAAGAGGTCGAGTGTCATGTTCCTCTGTACCTCCACCCCCTTCTAAGCCTCTACCCTCACACTCCTTACAACAGCCTTGTTCTCAGACAGGACAGCACACCACAAACTCAGGCCATGGACCTCCAATCTTTGAACCTGACTGAAGTAAAGATCAATGAAGACACCTATACAGACTACCCATACTCTGTTTCAAATAGGAACTACAAAGTAGATGGCCTCAGACACTGTACATTCAGACCCATCTTCTGCTTAGTACCTGATGACCATCCTCTGTGTGTTTTCTTCTTGCTGAGCATTCTCCTGGACCGATTCCCTCTCCTTAGTGTCATCCTGTGTCATCCTATCCTTGGAGACTGTATTTGGGGCTCTGATCTGCAGGTTGGGGGGTCCTCGCCGGTGATGCCTTCGAGGCTTCTGAAGTAAAATCAGAATCACATGTGAGAATACCTTATCTGTTGTGAGCCACATTTCTTCACATAGTGAGGACTCTGCCCCTTAAAGTGCACCCACATCCGGAGTGCTCCACCCAATCTCAGGAATTCGTTTCACTCTCACACTGGTCTGACGGATTGGGAGACAGAACTGCCGACTGGCCAGTATAGGCCTGGACACAGAGATGACAGCTGCTGGAATCATTTAAAACTGAGAAAGAAGCCGGGCGTGGTGGCGCACACCTTTAATCCCAGCACTCAAGAGGCAGAGGTAGGAGGATTGCCGTGAGTTCCAGGCCATCCTGAGACTACATAGTGAATTCCAGGTCAGCCTGAGCTAGAGGGAGACCCTGCCTCGGGGGGAAAAAAAAGACTAATTTTTTTTAAAAAAAAATATGTTATTGGGCTGAAGAGATGGCTTAGCGGCTAAGGCGTTTGCTTGCAATGCAGAAGGACCAGAGTTCAATTCCCCAGTGCCCATATACAGCCAGATGCACAAGAGGGTGCATGTGTCGGGAGTTCATTTGCAGTGGCTTGAAGGCCCTGGTGCGCCCATATTCTCTCTCTCTCTTTCTCTCTCTCTCTCTCTCTCTCTCTCTCTCTCTCTCTCTCTCATAATAATAAAATATTTAAAAAAACCTTTAAAAAATATGTTATTTATTCATTTTCAAGCAGAGATACAGAGAGAGAGAAAGAGAGACAGAGAGGAAGAGAGGGGAAAAGAGGGAGGGAGAGAGGGAGAGGGGGAGAGGGAGAGAGAGAGAGCAAGTGAGCGAGAGCACCAGGGCTACCAGGGCTTATGTGGGTACTGGGGAATTGAACCCAGGGCCTTAGGCGTTAGAGGCAAGTGCCTTAACCGCTGAGCTATCTCTCCAGCCCCAAGACTAAATGTTTTAAAACTTGTCTTGAGTAAAGTGGGAATGCTTAGGTTTTTTTATTTATTTTTTCCACTTTACATCTTCCCCAGAATTCCTTTCCCCCCTAAGCACCTATAACACTGAAATCAGTAACATATCTATGTTACATAGAAAGCTAGCTCCTCACTACAAAGAGCCAGAGGCTGGTGAGAAGGTCCACAGGCTTCTGAGAACATCGAAGCCCTGAACCCCACTGAGAATATTCATCAGGTGCCACGTGACCTCTAGTGGGGTTAAGTGACACTTCAACTTAGGGACACTCGAGAGTAGGAAAATGCCCTGAAAACCCTCTGCTTTTATGCAGTTAAGAGATTCAACAACTAAGAGGCTAAAGGACATAAGGAAACAGGCCATAACCTCAATTTGTAATGAAGTCACCCCCAAACTCACCAGGGGTGACAGCACCATGTGTGGATCCCTAACCAGTGGGCCTATACCTCCCAGCTCAGGAACAGGGGAGGCAGATCCTTACAGCACAGACTTCCTGTTTGTGTGAAGCCCAGCAGAATATGAAACTTCCACCTGGTGCCCAGGACTCCGCCCACAAGGGAAAGTGTCTGAGGTATTGCCACGTCTGCTACGCACAGTTGTAGCCATGTGCAAACAATAACTGACAGTCAAAGGCTTCAGAGACCTGAAGTAACTCAACTGCACTGGGCACCTGCCCCAGCTCTCAAAACTCAAGACAACGAGTTCTTTTGCTATGTCCCACCTCTGGACTCGACTTCATCTGCCCAGCCTCCCAACCCTAGTGGGTGCCCTAGGGTGAGGCCTGAACATTTACCACCCCCCTCTATACAACACAGACCACCTCTACCTAGGATCCTCAAAAACCTGTCTGCCCTGCTGGGCAATCCTGATACTACTCACCTTCAATAGCTCCAAGCTGCCTCCCAGGCACACCATGGCAGAGCCAGATGGAGCATCTCAGTGTCCCTAGGCTAGTTCCTATGCATTCCCCACAAGCCCTTCTACCTAGAAATCTTCACTTCCAACCCCAAACACAGTGCTGTGGAGCCTTCCTCCACAGCTCAGCTCTCTGCCCCTGCTCTCCTTGGATCTTCCTGGACATGCTGCCCATAACTGTCCGCACCACCAGAACCATGAGTAAGGCAGGTGCCAGCCCTTCCTCCCCAGTCCAGTCCCATGGGAATGTCAATTCACTAGGGTCCATCTTGTTTAGCCCTGTTCTGCCTACCCTGACCAACAGTGCCCTTTAGGGTCAGGTCCTTCAGGAGATGGTTCTAATCCTCAGCACTGGCCCCACTCTGCCTCAGTGCCTTCTGCTCTCTTCAAAAGGACATGTGCCACATGCCAACCTGCCCAACCCTGTTTATTGTTGGTCTCTCTTATCAGACTGCCATTCCTCCAAAAAGGAACTTAACAAGGGAGTTAGCCCAGGGTAGTGTTCAAAGACAACAAAGAAAGAATCCACCTCCTCTTTGCCTAACTATGATGCAAGCAGCATAGAATGAACAAGTATGAAGTGACAAGGTACTGAAAGCTGTAGGAAGGTTAGTCCTTTTAGGCAACTGACCAACTTGGAATGTTTTGGAACAGATCCCAGTGACAACGCCACACAGTTTTTAAACTAGAAGTACCTGAGGCAACATCTCTGGAATGTCTTCTGGGTTTGCACCTGCTTTTTGAGGAGCTGGTAAGACAGGCGGGTTTGCTGGTTTCAACCCAGGGATGTCTGGCCTCGTCTTCTGCTCTTCTATGGTTCTCCCACTCAGGCCTGTGGAAAAGATCTTTCACCTCAAGGTACAGTGGAGACTTAAGCTGCACCACAAAAGATGTCTAAATAGGTGTTGTTTGAGGACAGTAAGACCTAATTCTAAGAAGATCCTGAATTTAAGAACAGCCAGATGAAGTCAGGTGTGGTGGTGCACACCTTTAATCCCAGCACTCGGGAGGCAGAGGTAGGAGAATCGCCATAAGTTCAAGGCCACCCTGAGACTACATAGTGAATGCCAGGTCAGCCTGGGCTAGAGAGAGACCCTATCTTGAAAAAACAAAAGAACAGCCAGAAGAATCAATGACTTTCTTAAATTTTATTTTAGAGACAGGGTCTCATGTAGCCCTGGCAGGCCTAGAACTCCTGATCCTCCTGCCCCTACTTCCCAAGCATTGGGGTTACAGGCATATGCTATCTTTTTATAAATCTTTTTCAAAGCACTGGATAGTGTGTGTCCTTAAGCACAACACACAACCCCCAAGCACTTCACCTTAGTAACGTCCATTCTGGAAAGTTTATGGTGATAAGCAGGCAATTCGTTTGAGCAACCTGCAGCAGCTCTGTGGCTTTCCTCCAAGAGCAGCATCTTAAGGAAGCCAAAAAAGTATCCTCCTTATCCTCACCAGAAATCTGCTGGCCTTTTGCAAACACACAGTAACAAGTCATGGGACACTGATGTGATTATTAAGGCTGACTATTCAAGCTTAAGCCTGATGTTCTCTAACAGAAAGAGGCTGGGAGACAGCAATGACATCAAATAATTAGAGAAAAGTCTGTGGTGCCAGCTGCCTATCAAAGCTGCTCTATAAGAGGCTTTTACAGGCTGGATAGATGGCTCATCGGTTAAGAGGGCTTCCTGCACAAACATGAGACTGCAGCCGCACGAGTTCAATTCCCCAGCACCCACATAGACAGCTGAGCATAGCCATGCACACCTGTAACCCCAGTCCTGTGTGGAGCAGAGACTGGAGAATACCTTGGGCTTGTGGGAACAAAATGAAAAAAATGAACAGCAAGCTCCAGAATCAGTGAAGACTATCTCAAGGAAGCATGTGGACGAGTGATGAAGAAGGACACCCAACATTCTCCTCTGGCTTCTGCACATGCCTGGGGCACTGTATCTGCATACACCATACATACAACACAGCAGACACACATACTATACGCGCACACACACATCTAAACGGGTATTTTAGGAGACAGCTCCATCCTTCCAATCTTCTGCATTTCTTGTCAATTTATCACCACATATGCCTTCTGGAGCTGTTTCCGTTGCCCTCAGCCTGCAACCCTCTGCCACAGTATCCCCTGGCATCATTGGACCATTGGTGCTTCTGATACCTCTCCAATGGTCGGCCATTTGGACATAGATCAGGAATCCACAGAGAACCAGAAAGGCCAAGACGAAGAGAATCACATTCCGCTGCAACCGCGACAGTTGCTTCCATTTCTAAGGAAGAGCCAGAGAATGACACTCGGTGAGTAATTCAAAAAGACCTCATGGTCAGTCGTACTCCTTTTGAGGACAGAGAAGATGCCTGTGCCTTGCTGGGGCAACACTAGGGGAGACAGCACACATGGGGCCATGCGCGACATGAACGAGAAGACACCTGTCTAGCTGCACGGTCCCCGGAGGAAGACCTGTCTAGCTGCACGCCGGAAGACCGTGCATCGAGGTGAGTCCTCCAGGACCGCGAAACGCCATCGGCACCCACGACCCGGGCGGGGCTCGGGCCCGGCAGGACGCCCCCAGCCCCGACCCCGCCTCACCCTCCAGCACGAACGCCGCCGCCGGCTCTTGCTGTTGTCGTAGCTCTCGCCAAGGCTCAGGGTCACCGAGATAAAATCCCGGTGAGGCGCCGGCGGCGGCGGCGGATACATGACCGCGAAGCCGGCTGGCGAGATCCCGCGCGCTGGGGCCGTCAGGAAGTCCCCGTCGGAGGCTGACTGTATGCAGCCATCGCGGAACCGTCCACACCCCGCCCATCACCTTACTGTCGAGCGCGCACGCGCCGCGAACTCCGCCGGGCATTGCGCATGCGCCCTAGCCTTCTCCTGTCACCGCGCGTGCGCGCGGCTTCCGCGGTTCACCGAGAGCTCCTTTCCGTGGGGAATGCCCGCCCCTGCGCCGTGTGCTTACGTCACTGCTACGCGTCTGTCGTCCCCTGCGCCGTGTGCTACATCACTGCTACGCGTCTACCCGCCCCTGTGCCGTGTGTCTGTCTGCTCCTGTGGGATCTTTTTTTTTTTTTTTGGTTTTTTGAGGTAGGGTCTCACTCTAGCCCAGGCTGACCTGGAATTCACTATGTAGTCTCAGGGTGGCCTTGAATTCAAGAGATCCTCCTACTTCTGCCACCACGCCCAGCTTCCTGTGCGATCTTAAAGGCGCCCACTCGGAGGACATCAAAGTAGGATCCCCTGGCTCTGCTCCCGAGGTGGCCATCCAGCCCTTACTTCCCCCTGCCGCCTGGGTGCCAACCGGCCTTGCGTGCTAATCCCTCGAGGAAAACACCCACTATCCTCGGGTGAGTCTGTGGCAGCTCCCCACTCAGCGAGCCAGCACTTGGCTTACCTGGATTTCCTGCAGAAGACCCTGCTGACCTTGCTTTCCGGTTCCTCGCTGGCCTCTGCACTCACAGCCCTGTTGGCACTCCCTGCAGTGTCCTCAAACTTGGCTCTCTGCACGTGGTAGTTTGAATTAGTGTCCCCAAATAGAGTCTAGAGTTTATTAAAGTTTTTCTCCAGGTCCCTGGCTGGAGGGTGTGTTACCTTGGCTGGATCCTAGGGTCCAGCCTTAAGGTGTTTCTGGGGTGAGTCTGGAGTTCCAGCTATACATAAGCAAAGAGCAGTCTGAGCTTCTGCTGTTTGCGTGTTTGAGTGTGCTTGCTTGCTTTTAGAGTTGCAGGTCGATGGTTTTCTCTCTCTGCTTGGACCTGTGAAAAGGGGGCACTCTTCTCCATTATGGAACATCCTCTGGATCTGCAGCTTCAATAATCTTTTCCTCCCATAAACTGCCTGGTTTGAAGATTCATCCCAGCGGTGTGTGGCTGACTACAACACTGCATTTCAGGGAAACAGTAGCCAATGGTACCTATAACTTAGAACACTGTAGCTGTTGGTTCTGGGAACCCAGATATGCAGGCCTGCACCTCTACATGGTCCGCAGTTACTGCTGCTGGTAGTTATGGGTGGCATTTGGAACCCGAGACCTTGAGGAGCTAGGAAGATAGCTCAGTAGGTAAAGTACTTCCTTGCAAGCATGAAGACTTAAGTTTGGGTCCAGAACCCGAAAACAAGTCTCAAAACAGAAATCCAGCGCCCTCAAACTTCTGAGGGAGATTAACTGGTCTGTCCTTAAAGTTGATTCCAGCTCCTATTAGTACAGCCACTCACAATTGCTATTTACACAGCATATCTGAAAATATCAATTTAAACATACACACCTGGGCTGGAGAGACGGCTCAGTAATAACAGTTGTTGAATAAGCATGAAGGCCTGAGACTGCCCAAGTTCATATCCCTAGCACCCACATCAAAAGCTAGTTGTGGGGCTGAAGAGATGGCTCAGCACTTAAGGCAGTTGCCTCCAGAGCCTAAGGGCCTGAGTTCAATTCCCCAGTACCCATGTAAACCAGATGCACTAAGTGGCACATGCATCTGAGCTCGTTTGTAGTGACTGGAGACCCTAGTGTGCCCTCCCTCCCCCCCCCTCTCTCTCTCTCTCTCTCTCTCTCTCTCTCTCTCTCTCTCTCTGCCTGTATCTCTGCTAATAAATAAAATGGTTTTTTTTTTTTAAAAAAAAAAAAGGTAGGTGTGGCCACCTGCAGTTGTGACCCCAGTCCTGTGAGGAGCAGAGACTGGAGAATCATTGGGGCTCACAAACAGCACTAGATTTGATAAGAGACAATAAGAGAGGCAAGATAAAAGCATGCAGGTAAGGGTGAATGATGCCTAGGAATACCTTGTGGTTTCCTCCCACTGCTGCAGGATCTGCACATACACACATGCATATACCACACATACTATACAGACAGAGGACTTGGAGAGATGGCTCAGCACTCACCTGCATAACCTAACGACCAGAGTTCAATTATCCAGTGCCCACATAAAGCCAGATATACAAATTGGCACATGCATCTTTGATTGAATTGCAGTGGACTAGAGGCCCTGGCATGCCATTCACTCTCTTTCTCTGTTTGCAAATAAATAAAACTTTTAAAATTAAAAGAGTTCATTGTGGTGGCACACTGTACATGCAATTCTAGCACTTGTGATGTAGAGGCAAGAGGGTTAGGAAGGTGTTCAAGGCCATCTTGGGCTACAGGAGACCTTTTATCAAAAATAAATAAATAAAAGATTAAGAAGGACTGACCATGCTAACAGCCAGCTGACTTAACTATCCAGCACAGCAAGCTCTGCCTTCTAGTGTGTAAAACATTCACAGGCTGTGTACTAGGCCCTAAAGTGAAAGATTGGAGAAATCCACAAGAAGTTTGGAAATAAAATGAATACAGTTCTAAACGGTCAAAACATCACAAAAGGAGCTGAGATGGCTCAGCAGTTAAAGGTATTTGTTCCATATGCTTATCAACCCCAAGTTCAATTAACCCCAGTGCCCACATAAAGCAGACATAAATGTCTGTAATCAAGTCAGCCTGAGAGCAAGACCCTCCCTTGAAAAAAAAATTAAAAAATATAATAATTTCTCTTACCCTGTTGTGCTATTGAAACAAGAAGCAGAGCCAAGAGAATCCCAAAGCTCATAGACCAGCTAGCCTGACCTTCCCAAGGGCAAAAACTAAAACAAACCTAGCATGGTGGCACATGACTTTAATCTCAGCACTTGGGAGGTAGAAGTAGGAGGATCACCATGAGTTCAAGGCTACCCTGAAACTACATAGTGAATTCCAGGCCAGCCTGGGTTAGATCAAGACCTTACCTCAAAAAAGCAACACCATTAGCCGGGCGTGGTGCTCATGCCTTTAATCCCAGCACTCGGGAGGCAGAGGTAGGAGGATTGCTGTGAGTTCAAGGCCACCCTGAGACTACATAGTGAATTCCAGGTCAGCCTGGACTAGAGCGAGACCCTACCTCGAAAAACAAAAAAAATAAAATAAAATTTAGATTTAAAAAAGCACTTCATAACCCCCTACCCCATGGACTGATCCAGTATGCCCACAGAGGAGGAGTTGGGGACAGGGAGGAGGGAAATGGGGGTGCCACAAGATTTGCTCATACAATGTATCAAATTATTGACAATAAAGATGTTAAAAAATTAGATTAAAAATAAAATTTAGGGGCAGAGAGGAGGGAAACCAACACAAGACTTACATATACAGAGTTTCTACTTATTAATAAAAAATAAATTTAAAAGAAAAATAAAATTTAGCCAGTGTGGTGGCACACACCTTTAATCCCAGCCCTCAGGAGGCAGAGGTAGGAGGATTGCTGTGAGTTTGAGACCAGCCTGGAATTAGAGTGAAATCCAGGTCAGCCTGGGCTAGAGTGAGACTCTACTTTGAAAAAAAAAAAAACTCAATATTAAGATAGTACTTGTCCAAATATTACTAGAAATCTATACAATTCCTACCAGATTTTAGTAGAAATTAAGATGATTTAGGGCAGGGCAGATGGCTCGACAGTTAAAGACACTTGCTAGCAAAGCCTGTTGGTCGGGTTTAATTCCCCAGTACCCACGTGGGGCCAGATGCACAAAGTGGCACATATGTCTTCAACTTGCATGTAGTAGCAAGAGGCCCTGGCACACCCATACACACATTCTCTCAAATGTATTATTTTAATTTTTAAAATGATCTAAAAAATTATGTGCAGGACTAGAGATGGCTCAGTGGTTAAAGGCACTTATTTGTAAAGCCTGGTGGCCTGGGTTTGATTTCCTAGAACCTGCATACAGCCAGCCATACAAAGTGGCTCATGCATCTGGAATTCGTTTGCAGTGGCAGGAGGTCCTGGTGCAAGCCTCTCCTTCCCTCTGCCCCTCTTCCCCCCCTCAAATAAGTAAATGAAAATATTTTTTGTGATGCACCTCACAGACATGTTTATTCACAGAGTAAATGGACTTTAGACAAGTGTACAGCAGTGTTCTGTGTGTCCATCTAACACAGCTTGCTTAAATCTACAGGCCGACTGACACCTCATCTCCATTGGACTCCGAGCTGGTTAGTGATGACCGTGATCAGCCACAGGACGGGAGCCTTCAAAGCTTTATTTCTTTTTTCAGCACTCCTGATTTGATAAACCATCAAGGACATCAACCCTACTCCTACCCAGATTTCCTGATAAACCTGGGCTTCAAAGAGACCCACACAATCTTAGTAAGGCTTTGAAGCATCTTGCCAAGACCAAGGGCTCAGGCCAAGACAGACCTGCACAACAGACAGGGAACGGTCACCGAGAAACTTTTTTTTCCTTTGGTTTTTCAAGGTAGGGTCTCACTCTAGCTTAGGCTGACCTGGAATTCACTATGTAGTCTCAGGGTGGCCTTGAACTCATGGCAATCCTTCTACCTCTGCCTCCCAAGTGCTGGTACTAAAGGCATGCATCACCACGTCCAGCTGAGAAAATATTTTTTTAAGAAAATAAGAATTTATATATAAGGGCTGGAGAGATGGCTCAGCGGTTAAGGCACTTGCCTCCAGTGCCTAAGGCCCTGGGTTCAATTCCCCAGGACCCACATAAGCCATACCCACAAGGTGGTGGCCCTGGTGTTCTCTCTCTCTCTCTGCTTGAAAATGAATAAGTAAAATATTTTAAAAAAGAATTTATATATAAACAGAAAGACCCAAACAGCCAAAACAGTATTGAGGGGAGAAAGTTGAGAGCTAAGGATGTAGCTCAGTGGCAGGACATTTGCCTAGCATGTACAAGGCTGTGGGTTCAATACCCAGTACCACCACCACAACAACATAGCACTTGATGATATCAAAGTTTAGTATAAAGCTACAATAATCAGGACCATGTGGGTAGAGCATTCTCCTAGTTTATGTGAGGCCTTTGATTCTATTCCCAAGGCACTGCAAACAAGCAAATAAAAGTGCCCTGGCATAAGACAAACATCTCTACCAATAGAACAGAATTGACTTGTCAGCAATGAACCTACACTTAATGATAAATTGATGGGGGGGGGTACGTTAAATGGTCTCATGTAGCCCAGACTGGCCTTAAACTTTTGCCTTTTCTTCCACCTGGTGTGAGACAGGGTTCTCTTTCCTTGTTCACTTGTGTGTTCTCCTGGCTAGCTTGTTCTAGGAAATTCTATCTCTGTCCCCGCCCCCTTCCAGTGTGCCAGGACTACGGAAGCTTGCCATGGCTTCCAGCTTTTAGATGTGGTCTGGGAATCTGAACTCATGTACTCGGGCTTGAAGGGGCAAGTGTTTTAGCCACTAAGCCATCTCCCCAGAAAATGGTTTCAACTGCATGAAAATAAAGGCACAGTGTTACCAAAGTCTGAAATCTATACCAGCATCTTAGTGAGAACTTTGCAAGAGAGTCACAAAATTTTGACCCTATTTCAAATTCCTCAAGCCAGGAATGGTGGGTATACATATTCATCACCTGGAGGGCTGTTACAAGTTTGAGACCAATCTGGAATGTATAGTGAAGCCCACACACCTTCCTTCTCACACTTGGGTGCTTGTATTAGGGTTTTCTAGAGGAACAGTACCAATAGAATCAATAGGTATTAGAGAGGGAGTTCATTAGGTTGACTTGTATGATATGTGCTGAACAATCCAACAATGGTTGGCTGCCGGCTAGAGTCTGACAACCCACTAGCTGCTCAGTCCGTGAGGCTGGATGTCTAGCAGTCCCAATGTAGTGATTAATTTATTGTTTTATTGGTGCATAACATATTACTCCAATTACTCTCCTGGTACTGCATGCATATAATCTCAGCAACTAAGGAGGTGGAGATAAGAGTATCTCAAGTTTGAAGCCTTCATGGGTTACACAGTGAGTTCAAGGCCAACCTGGGTAATTTAGTGGGTCTCTGTTTCAAAATAAAAAGTAAAGCCGGTGGGTGTGGTGGTGCATGCCTTTAATTCCAGCACTTGGGAGGCAGGCAGAGGTAGTGAGTTGGAGGACACCCTGAGACTACAGAGTGAATTCCAAGTCAACCCTAGACCCTTCCTTGAAAAACAAAACCAACCAACCAAAACAAAACAAAAACACGGGGTGAGGGGAACAAGAGAAGGGAGAGAATGGAGTAAGATGGTAGTCCAATCAAACTCATTTTATTCCAAGCAGGCAGCACTTTAAATATCTTTTCCCAGGGGTGGCTACTTAGGAATTAGCATAACAAGGTTGCTAGGTAGCCTGGCCACAGCAAGGGTCATGTGATCTCTAGGAGGAAGCCTGCAGGCGGATAAAGTTTAGGAGAGAGAGAGAAACTAGCATTGGTTAATAGGCTGAAGAACAGAGACCTTCAAAACAAATGTTGCCTCAGTTTAGGGCACGATAATGGCTCCCCACACCCCTGTAAGTCCAACACTTGGGAAGTGGAGGCAGGAGGATCGGGAGCTCAAGGTCATCCTTGGCTATATAGTGTGAAGCCTCCCTAGGCTACATGAGACCTGTTTAAAAAAAAAATGAAAACAAATTTTAAAAAATGTACATGTGTACCAGTCAACTGTCTCAAATCTATCATCAGTAAATGTTTGGTTTTAATGCCTATTTTGTGTTTGATTGGTTATATCTATTTTATATGCCTGTTTACCTGTGTTTGAATAAAAATTTCTCTGCCAAAAAGGGGTCACAAATTATCTGAACCTGCTTGCTTGGTTCAAGTTGGTAGATGAAGAGTTCTTTCTCTCCAGGTGTGGGCGCAGGCCGTTAATCCCAGCACTCTGGGGGCCTAGGGAGTAATAGGAGACAGAAATTGGCTAGGTAGTCAGGGTAACAGAACCCCAAGAGTTAATGTCTTTTTTTTTTTAATTCCTTGACTAAAAACAGGGAGTGTCACGAAGCTTGCAGAAACCTGGATGTCACTGTAGAAAAGATTTCTAGATTAAGTTTGCCCCCTTCCTAGGTGACAGAAGCTCTGATCCTTACCTAAGATTACTAGAGGAGCTCTAAAATCTGGTCTTTGTATTAACCTGTGGACCTGGCCTTCCTCACATAGCCACTCCCCATAAAAACCCAGGTCTGAATCTTGAGTTGGTCTTCTCACACCCCCTCTTGCCTCTGTGAGCAAGAGCTCCACCTTGCTTTCTTTTATTCTACGCTTAAGCCCCACTTCTCTTTCCTTCCTAAAGCTCTATAATAATATAAAATTTTTCTGAGCCTTATCCTTTCATCCATGGATTTCATTCTTTGAATTCATAGATCAAGGATGTGGAAGCACCCCAAATTATCGGTGCATTGGTGTACAAGGAGCCCAAATTTCCTGGATCAGTAGGAAGATTGCTGTGAGTTCAAGACCAGCCTGAGACTACATAGTGAATTCCAGGTTACTCTGGGCTAGAGAGATATCCTACCTCAAAAAAAAAATAGTTATTTGTGCTTGAAAAGTGAATTGTAAGTGAAATGAGGATGGAGTCTTGGAGAGGTTGTTTTGAAGGATGGAATCTAGGGCTTTAAAAGCTAGACACTAGGTTAGCACCTACCACAGAGCTCCACTCTCAGCCCCATTACCAAGGATTTAATAGCCAAGTGGACAGAGCCTCTGGTAAGCCTCAGGGAGTTCTGTGAGGCTGTGGCATTACTAAGATGAGTGGCTTTGTGGAAGGGCTGAAAGGGCTGTTTGGACTTGAACATAAGGTGATATGGAGAGGTATCAGGACACAATCAGAAGAAAGAAAATCCTAGTTTTCCTGAGGAGTCTTAACAACTGCTAAAATTGGGGAGGGCTGAGAGTTAATAATAAATAAAACCAACTCCCAGTAGTTTAGTGCAAGAACTAGACCGTCAGACAGCATACTGAGGAGCCAACTCTATCTAGGGAGCCCTAGATTCCCAGAGGAGAAACAGGTTTTACTGGGCTACTTGACAGAGATAAAGAGAGCAGGGAAGAACTTTCCTTTAAACGGTATTTTTTCTCAGAACCTACATGTCAGGCCATTGAAGTACAAACAACCCTTCATGTAGACTCTAACCAAGTTAAAAGCATTAGTGCTCCTGACTCACAAGAACTGCTGGTGCTGGGGAGATGGCTCAGTCGATGAAGCACTTTCTGTACAAGCGTGAGGGCCTGAGTTCATATCCCCAGAACCCAATGTCAGCAGCAGTGGCATATGATCTATAACCCCAGCACTGGAGAGGTGGAGACAGGGAGTCCCTGGGCTTACTGGCTAGCTAGTCTGGCCATACCGGTGAGCATCAGGTTCAACTGGAGACTTGCCTCCAAGACAGGCGGATGGGCTGGAGAAATGACCCAGGAGTCAGTGTGTTTACTGCTCAAGCACAAGGGCTTGAGGGGCTGAGACCTCCCAAATTGAAATTTCCAGAACCCACATAAACTGCTTGGTGTGGCGATGCACACCTGTAACCCCAGTCCCATAAGGAGGCAGAGACCAAGAAATCTGCCAGCAATCACAAGAAACAGTAAGCAGTGGATCAGGAAGAGACTCCGGCTTGAAAGTGATGGGCAGAAGAGCGATGGAACAGGACACGGACTTTCTGCTCCAAAAGCTGCAGGTGAGCATGCAGCACGCACACGAACACACACACACACACACACACACACACACACACACACACACACACAAGCAAAATAAGATTAAGGTGGAGAGTGACTGAGGAAGACCTCCAGTGTCGAACTCTGTCCTCCACCCGCATGCACATGTGCCCACACATAAACACATGAACACACACACAAGCAGAAAAAAAAAGAATTAAAAATAAAAGAAGCTGGGCATGGGGGTGCACATCTTTAATCCCAGCACTGGAGAGGCAGAGGTAGAATGATTGTCATTAATGGGAGGCCACCCTGAGACTACATAGTGAATTTCAGGTCAGTCTGGGCTAGAGTGAGACCTTACCTCAAAAAGGGGGGGTGGGGTGGATAGATGGCTCATTGGTTAAAGCATTTGCCTGCAAAGCCTGATGACCCAGGTTCGATTCCCCAGTACCCAAGTAAAGCCCAATGCACAGTGGCAATGCGTCTGGAGTTTTTAGCGGCTGGAGGTACTGGCGCTCTCTCCTCTCTCTCTCTCTCTCTCTCTCTCT